>JASVEL010004898.1:0-59926 GCA_032618575.1 Nicotiana noctiflora
TAGAAAAAAATACGTGAGCATTTACAGCAAGCGGTTTCTTCAGCAAAACCAGAAATATCGACACCAAATGCTAGCGAAATATGCTTCTCCGTTCTCTAAATGTGTGTGCGTTTAAAAATGTGAGTGGGGAAAGAAAGTGAAGAAGGAGAGGTGGCGGCTAAGGTTGGGTCTTCCTCAGAGCGAGGGGAACTAAGGAACGGCTGTAAGGTTCTAAAAGGGGGAGGTAGGCTTCTGTCTCTGACTCTCTCTAGGAAAAAAATGGACGTTTAGGGAAATGGAGAAAGGAAAGCGACGTAATTTTGACACTAGGTAAAAATTGGCCCGGATCAACCCTATTTAACCTATATATATTTTTCTAAATTTTTTTAATTTGTATTTACTTTTTAAATAACTCCAGTTTCATTTCTACTCTTCATTCTTCTCCTTCATTTCCTTTTTCTTCTTCTTTGTATGAGGTCAATTTTGGCCCTATACACCTCTACGCCGAAGAGTACACACAGTAAGTGTATATCTGCTACGCTACAGTAAGGGCACGACTCGGATGTAAGGGCGAAGGCGACGCCGTTTAAAAACTAGCCATCCTCGCTAGGAGAACGTCGACCACGTTTGGTATTTTTATTATTATTTTAAGGAAGGATTCTTCTTTTATAAAGAGGACATTCCCATTGTAAAAGACATCAATGTTATTATCAAATAACACAACTCTCTCATTCTCTCCTATTCTCTCTCTATCTCTATCTTTGATGAACAACTTTTTTTGAGTTCATAATATCTGTCCCACCTCCTTTTGGCGCGCCCCCTACCCCGGAGGGTAGATGCGCAAGGGAGTTTTTTCAATTTAAGTGACAATATGCGAAACAGGATTATTCTATTTATTTCAAAGTCGCCACTTGGAATAAATTATGGTTTCCCAAGTCACCAATTTATTTAAATCCCGAATCGAGGAAATTTCGACTTTCCAAATGAAGTCCTGCGAACCAGAAATTCTAAGTAAGGAATTCTGTTGACCCGAGTGAAGGTGTTAGGCACCCCCGGATTCCGTGGTTCTAGCACGGTCGCTTCAACTATTATAAATGGCTAAAAATATCTGATTTTATACATGTTTATAAATTACGTGCTCTGATTAAACTTTAAAACCGCTCTATTAATTTGAAATCATACCAAAAGAAAAAAAAACTAATTACAATATAGACTCAGATTTTAACAGATAGGGAAATAATAATAAAAGAAAAGTATCCGGATTACTTATTTGAAACCATGCCGATTTAAAACCGTTGTAAAACTAAATCCAAAAAAAAAATCAATTTATTTAAAAGCGTATCTCTTAAAATTATTCCCAATTAAAGAATTGTACTCAATGACGTGTTACTTCCTAGCTTTTGACTTATGGCCGGAGATTGAATGAAAAGATGTGAACCAATGTAAAATCGACCAAAATATACGACATAGAGATAATTCGCCTTGGTTAATTATTTAGACGTGAGGTTGTCTACTTTGGATTTTGCTATCCTCAATCTGACATTAATTGACGAAATCAAAATTATATGATTAAAGACGACTAACATTATTATCTAAAAGCATTGGCTAACTTGTCTTGCTTGCTTAATTATAAATAGACCTCAAAAGAAAAATCAAAGTAAAGAAAAATCCAAAGAAAATGATTCCAAACATCTTATATTAATAGTTAAACTTTAACCGACCCAACATCTTGAACGTGCTTAAACTACTTGATTTTAACAAATTAACTATGTAAAATATCAAAAGGAATCTCAATCCGAATTGGCTAGTTTTACTTACACAAATCCAAACATATGCTAAAATATAAAAAAAAACTAATTAAGTATAAATGAAAACTGACATCTATTTTTACCAACAGTCTAAAATAATTCAAGTTTACAAATACATGCCTAGCAAGTTTTGTTTTAATCCGTACATAATGAAAGTAAGGGCTAAGTAGACATACAAGACTAATGCACCCTCGATCTTCTAATGACTAACTATACGATATCTATTTTAACAAAACAGTCCAAAATTTTAATAACTAAGCTAACATAATCATTCGTGTGATGGCCTCACAGTAATATTCAAAACATGCTTTCATTTCATTTCCAGTAAAAGCAATAGACAACCCAAGGATGTGTACCTGGAATTCAAAAGCAAAAGAGGAAGTAAGTGGCTTGTTCGGCAGTGAACAAGAACAGCAAGGCAAACAACGGCGACAGCAAAAATCCAGCAAGAATAACCGACGGGAATTGACCAAAAAAAAAAACTCAATTCAAACAAACCACGAATAGTGCGAAACCAGTAGAAACCAAAACAAACCAAAACAACCTTGGCCGGACCAATTGGTATGGAATCTTGATTCAAACAAAACAGATTCAAACAGATTCTCAATATGTGTTTCCTTGAAAATCTGTTTCAAAAAAATGTATATGAGAAAAGGAAGTTCTGTTTTTTTTCAAGAATGTGAGTCTATTTTCCAGGGTGTTTCTCTCTGTTTTCCTATTGTTTTCAATGGGAGTTTCTCTGTTGTTCTGATTTTCCAGTGAGTATGTATATCTGTGAGTGTTTCTAGTGTTCTGCCAATGATGTATTTGTGAATGAGTGTCCCTAAAAACTGTTCTGCTAGTGTGTCTTATAGCCTTCAAGACTCAAAACACCAACATATTTAATTATTCCAGATCTGTCCAGCACATATTATTCTCTCCTTTTTGCACTTTTTAGCTGTCTAAACATGACTCTACCCTTTAAACAATCCTAAAGTGTAGAAACTATATGGGATACCTGCTGTCCAGCAGGTTCCACTGCCTAAACATGTGCCTTGCACCCTCAAATTTCTATCCTAAGCTAAACAACCATATCCAATCAGTTTTTTATTAACTAACAGCTAGTTAAACTCTATGATTCAAACAACTATAACCAATTCCAGTCCTATTTGAAATCATAACAACTAAAAGCTTACAACCAAACACAGTGTTGAATCAAAATAGCAAAAATCTGAAATTTGTTCCAATGTTCTAACAAACGAACCTAACGAAACTAATCGACAACCTTCAATCAGTCGAATAACAATACGTGCAATCGATAACAAACCAATCGCAAAGACAGCGATTCAAGGACTCTCGGCCAGAGTAGTCAAAAATGAAGAATTAGCTATTCGACGAAATATCGAATTGAATTCCTATCTTATAACTACGTCATTTATAACAAACAATCAGAAGCAAACAAATCGACCAAATAAACGGTCCCAAATAGATGAGGAAAACAGAGAATTGGTGAAATATTCGAAGAAAAATCAACAACAAATGAAACTACAAAAACAATTAAACTAAATTGACTAGTATAAGTAAATAAAAACAGAAAAAGAAAAGAAATACCTTGAAACAGAGAAATTGGGACTCGGCCGACTTGGGTTTTGGCATTTGAGGTCGAAAGGACCTTAATTGAAATGTTTTCCAAGTGAAAACACATCAATTAAGGTCTATTAGACCTCATATCAATAAAATCCGGCGACGAAAAATTCCCATTCGGTTTTAGGGTTCTTGGACCTCGATTTTGGGGCTCAACAATTTCTGGCCAGATTCGAAGGGAACTAACGGTGGTTAGGGTGTGAGGAAGGTGAGGCGAGGGTGTGGTATCATTTTGGGAGTGTTTGGTGTTAGTTCAAGTTTGACTCGAATCTTCAAATGAAGATTCGAGAAGCTCCGGATTGATTTGAAGTAGATGGTGTATGGATTTGGATTGGGGGTATCGAGATGGTCATTTGGTGTTAAGATGGTGGCAAAATGAACCGGCGCCGCCGGATTTTCCGGCGAGGGAAAGGGCGGCGGCTAGCTAGGGTTCTTGGGGTATTTGGTTGAGAGAGATGAACGGTAAGGGGTGTGGGTTATTTGGGTAATGAGGTGAGGGAAGAGGGTCTTGGGGCATTTGGTTAGATTAAACCAGAGATTTAATTCTGGCCGTTGGATTTAAGAGATCCAACGGCTTAGATCAAAGGGGTAACGGGGCGGGTCTGTTGGGTTAGGGGAATAGGTTGTTGGGCCGGGTAAGGGACTGGGTTTGGGCCTGGGTTTATCCGGTTTTGGACTCCTTTAAACTCTATTTTGCTTTATTTTCTTTTGTTTTCTCCTAAATAAAAACTAAAATCCTTAAAATCCTAAATTAACTCATAAAATCAAATTAACTTGTCGAAAAATACTAATTAACTTCTAACAGTAATTATCACATATAATTAAATAACATTAAAATCAATTTGGACATTAAGAAACAAAATACATATTTTTATGATTTTTTCATTCTCGTAAAACAAACTCAATTAATCTCAATTGCAAACTTGAATTATATACGCAATATATATTTTATTTTTTTGTATTTTTATTTATTTAAACAAAAGACACGGACACACAAACGCAAACAATAAGAGAAAAAATAACATATAATCCACAAATATTGCAAACAACATAAAAACTCTTTTATTTTGAATTTTTGGGAGTAATTCTCATGTAGGGCAAAAATCACGTGCTCACAGCTGCCCCTCTTTGCGCGTAAACTTGAAGAGTTTTCGTGCAAAGAATAATGAGCAAATACGAGCGATTTTTGCCCGTTTGAGCACTCCGTGTGAAGCATTTTGAAAAGATCTTGACCGAGCCTTTGCTTCGGGAGGCCTCCTACATATCCTGGGCTAAACAGGAATCAGGTCAATGTAGTTCGGGAGGTTTTGGTAGCTGGGACTACCATGGACTGACACTTTGCTGTTACTGTTGATATCGTTGCTGCATGTTGCTGCTTACTGCTTACTGATCTCCTTATTACACCAAAAGAAATTAAAGTCGAACTAGCTATGCTATCAAACTATGAGTTACAAGATTCCTATCTATGATTCTCTTGAAAACTTGATCTTGAATCTTAGCTGATTTGCTGTAGACCTCGATATGAATCTTGATGCTCAACAAGCTGTACGTGCTTGTGTATTTCTATAACATTGAGTGAAACGGAGTCGGCGGAGCTTGTTACTTCAATCATCTTCTGAGCAATCCGCGCCTTTGTTTACTCCAACGTTTGAACTCTTTCTTTTGGTTCTTTTCTTCTTTTCTTCATTCTGGATCGATGTTCCATTTGTAGGTTATCTCGATCCTTGCGTCCCGAAGTCAGACCTATTTAGACAACAAAACAAACAAATGAACGAACTTTTTCTGCCCCAGTTTTGCTAGGAACATTTCGTGAGTTAGTTGTGACACAGAAAGCGAAAAAAAAAGACTCTTGTATTGGGTAAGAAAATCATGGTTTCACAAATAAACGTTCCACGGCTTTTTGGCCAGGATTTTGTAGAAGAGTTTCACGGCTTTCTGGCCGGAATTCAAACAATGTCCAACGGTTTTTGGCCGCAAGACCCTCGGTTTTTGGCCTGGGTTAAAATAAATGGCTCCGCAGTTTTCTGACTGGGAGATCCTCGGTTTTCTGACCGGGGATAAAAGTTTCACGGCTTTCTGGCCGGAATTCAAACAATGTCTAACGGTTTTTTGGCCGCCGGACCCTCGGTTTTTTAGCCGGGGTTAAAATAAATGGCTCCGCAGTTTTTGACTGGGGAGATCCTCGGTTTTCTGACCGGGGATAAAAGTTTCGCGGCTTTCCAGCCGGAATTCAAACAATATCTAACGGTTTTTGTGGCCGTCAGGATCCTCGGTTTTTTGGCCGGGGTTAAAGTAAATGGCTCCACAGTTTTCTGACTAGGAGATCCTCGGTTTTCTGACCGGGGATAAAAGTTTCACGGCTTTCCGGCCGAAATTCAAACAATATCTAACGGTTTTTGGCCGTCGGATCCTCGGTTTTTTGGCGGGGTTAAAAGTAAATGGCTCCGCAGTTTTCTGACTGGGGAGATCCTCGGTTTTCGACCGGGGATAAAAGTTTCACGGCTTTCGGGCGGAATTCAAACAATGCCTAACGGTTTTTTGGCCGTCGGACCCTCGGATTTTTGGCCGGGGTAAAAGTAAATGGCTCCGCAGTTTCTGGGGAGATCCTCGGTTTTCGACCGGGGATAAAAGTTTCACGGCTTTCCTGGCCAAAATTCAAACAATATCTAACGGTTTTTTGGCCGTCGGATCCTCGGTTTTTGGTCGGGGTTAAAGTAAATGGCTCAGCAGTTTTCTGACTGGGAGATCCTCGGTTTTCTGACCGGGGATAAAAGTTTCACGGCTTTCTGGCCGGAATTCAAACAATGCCTAACGGTTTTTGGCCGCCAGACCCTCGGTTTTTGGCCGGGGTTAAAGTAAATGGCTCCGCAGCTTTTTGACTGGGAGATCCTCGGTTTTCTGACCGGGGATAAAAGTTTCACGGCTTTCTGGCCGGAATTCAAACAATATCTAACGGTTTTTTGGCCGTCGGATCCTCGGTTTTTTGGCCGGGGTAAAAGTAAATGGCTCCGCAGTTTTCTGACTGGGAGATCCTCGATTTTCGACCGGGGATAAAAGTTTCACGGCTTTCGGCGGAATTCAAACAATATCTAACGGTTTTTGGCCGTCGGATCCTCGATTTTTTGGCCGGGGTAAAAGTAAATAGCTCCACAGTTTTCTGACTGGGAGATCCTCGGTTTTCTTACCGGGGATAAAAGTTTCACGGCTTTCTGGCCGGAATTCAAACAATATCTAACCGTTTTTTGGCCGTCAGATCCTCGGTTTTTGGCCGGGGTTAAAGTAAATGGCTCCGCAGTTTTCTGACTAGGAGATCCTCGGTTTCCTGACCGGGGATAAAAGTTTCACGGCTTTCTGGCCGGAATTCAAACAATGTCTAACGGTTTTTGGCCGTAAGACCCTCGGTTTTTTGGCCGGGGTTAAAATAAATGGCTCCCAGTTTTCTGACTGGGAGATCCTCGATTTTCTAATCGGGGATAAAAGTTTCACGGCTTTCTGGCCGGAATTCAAACAATGCCTAACGGTTTTTTGGCCGCCGGACCCTCGGTTTTTTGGCCGAGGTTAAAGTAAATGGCTCCGCAGTTTTTTGACTGGGAGATCCTCGGTTTTCTGACCGGGGATTAAAGTTTCACGGCTTTCTGGCCGGAATTCAAACAATATCTAACAGTTTTTAGCCGTAAGATCCTCGGTTTTTTGGCCGGGGTTAAAGTAAATGGCTCCGTAGTTTTTTGCTTGGGGAGATCCTCGGTTTTCTAACCGGGGATAAAAGTTTCACGGCTTTCTGGCCGGAATTCAAACAATGTCTGACGGTTTTTTGGCTGCCAGACCCTCGGTTTTTTGGCTGGGGTAAAAGTAAATGGCTCCGCAGTTTTCTGACTGGGAGATCCTCGGTTTTGACCGGGGATAAAAGTTTCATGGATTTCTGGCCGGAAAGACCCTAGATTTTTCTGACCGGGGTCCAAACAGATAATGGACTAATATGATTTGATTCTCTTTTTTGGAGTTTTCATTTTCTTTTCTTTTATTCTTCCTTTTGGGCTTTCTTTTAGGCTTTTTTTTAACCATCAACAAATGCATAAGATAAAGCTCTAAAAAGAAACTTCCCTTTTTATGTGTTTTCCTTGTCCCAAAGCCATTTCAATGCTCGCGTACTTCACTTATTTGAGTTGTACCTTCTTCTTGCATAATTAAACAAACCTGCTTTCAACAAGGAACATTTTATCAGTTGAAAAAGTGGTTGACTTTGTGGCCTTGATTATCTTCATTGCTTGATCGTTTCCCATTTCCATTGAGAAGTTTGCTACCAATTGTCTTTGGGGTGACTTCCTTTCAAACTGACCGGTTTCATTCCCGGAATTCCATGAGGATTTTCTGTGTGGGTTCTATCCTTCGGCCTTATTCCGTTTCTTCTAAAACCTTGGCCTTTGATTTCCATTTCCTTTCTAAACTCCGTTTCTTTGGAAACAATCGATCATTACGATCCAATCGTGGATTGTATCAATACACCACTGAGGCTGTTTTTCTTTTCTTCTTTACCAGGCGGAGTCCTGTAAAACCGGTCATGTCGCCTTCCTTTGTAATAGTTTCAGAATTAAAATTAAACCGAAAGGTATTCAAAGAAAAAGAATGAACAATGAATGGAAAAATGTATCAAAGATGGAGGAGTCCCTTTCGGGGGAAAAGAAGGACTTATCTGAGATATATGCTGACTTTAACCAACATGACATGCTTCTCGGACTAGATGCTTGATCGTCACAAACTCCCATTTTCTTATGAACCAAAACGGGTCTATGTTTCCGAGCTAAAGAGCCGTTCCAGGACTTCTTGTGGTGAAACAACCTTTTCGGTTGATAGCGCCCTTTTGCGGGTTTTCGCCAACCGACCTCTCTCATTTCTCTTCTTACCATCGCCAGGTAGCACTCTTTGCGAGTTTTTACCAACAGGGCTCTCTCATTTTGTACTTCTCTACTTCCATCGTCTTATGGTGCCCGAAGGTTTTCACCAATAAGACTCTCTCATTTTATTTCTTTTCATTCCAGGAACTTCGGACCGCGACGATGATGTTTTCACAGCTTCCAATCGATCTTGAAGGACTTGTACTCGGTTTGGGTAACAAGAATTGTGGACAAAATTACAACTTTGGAATCATCTTGACGGATCTTAAACCGAATTAACAATATCATCTGCCCCAGTTTCATTTTTTGGGGAAATTGGGATTTTTGTTTTGGTGTGACTGAACCTCAGGGAGAGGTTGCCTACGTATCCTTTCGGAATCAAGTCAGAACGTAGTTCAGGAACTTTGTTTTGTTTTGTTTTGTTTTGTTTTGTTTGGTTTTTTTTTTATTTGGATTCCAAAGAGGGTAGCCAAAGAAAGGTAACCGACTCAAAGGGTTTACAAAAAGGGTTGGTAGTGTTTGGGTAGCGGGAATAAAAACCTTCAATCATTTCGACTTGTGAGGACATCGTTGAAGCAAGTTCAGACATAATACCTTTTCACAGCATCTGCATTCACAGCCGTTTAAGGATATTTTCTTATGGTCCCTTCCAATTAGGAGCAAATTTTCCTTTCGCTTCCTGGTGATGTGGAAGAATGCGTCTTAAAACCAACTGACCTACTTCGAAATTTCTCGGCCGTACTTCCTTGTTGTAAGCATGGGCCTTTCTTTGCTGGGATAAATACTCGGGTATTCCTTGAGTACAACACAACCCTTTTGTATGCGAACCAATTTTCCTTCAGTTATTCCAATTCATTATTTCATTTCCTCAAAAATAAATTTTTGTGCATTTCAACTCTCGATTCATTATTCTGAAGTCTGACAACATTTGGGATCTAGGCATGAAGTCCGCAAGCATGTCATGTTATTTAAAGCTGCATGATTTGAACTAAAGAGAAGAGAAAAAGAAAACTAAAACAAATCTGAAAGAATAAAACATAACAAAAGAAAAGGAAACGGACGATGAAATATTAATTTCATTTCTTGGAATCGAAAAGATAAACAAGGTTCACATTCGGAAATTTAAAGACAAAAACTAAAAGAAACAATCCAATTTAACACCCTGAAATAATTCTGGATGCAGAAAAATGCGGCAGGACAAGTTTACTGGGCTTTCGCCTGATCGGGAATGGCCTAGCCTTTCAATTTGGGAGTTTAGTGTCTGATCCCATCTCAACGGTGATAGTCCCTTTCCCTGGTTTGACCATGTGGGTATCGCAGAGCTTTGCCTCATTTTTCCCTTCACTTTCTTCAGTCATGGAATCCTCATTATCTTTCTCTTGACGGTCCTCAAACCTCTGCGGTACGCGTCCAACAAACACTGGCTCATTCAGCTGTGGTGTCTTAATTGCCTCCCATGCCACATAGGCTTGCTTAGGTGCACCAATTTCCCTTTCTGGTTCTAACTCAGTGATTTTACTCTTCTTTTCCCTTTCTCTTGTTTCGGGGCCGCCCTGGGCTTCCTTTCCACGTCAGCAATAGCAATTATGGCCTTAAGCGCTGGATCGAATTCTTCATCTTCATAGATCATCCCAACTATCGGCCCGTTATTGTGAGCAGGCAATGGATTATTGGTCACATTTGGGACATCCTCATCTTTCAACACAATCTTCCCTTGCTCTATTAAATTCTCCACCGCTTGTTTCAAAGTCCAACGGTCATTAGTATGGTGGCCCTCTGCCTCTGAATGATATGGACATCTGACACCAGCTTTGTAGGAAGGCGATGCCGGGTTTTGTCTATTCTGAGGAACCGGCTGCAATAGACCCATTTGGACAAGTTTCGGGAATAGATTAGAGTAAGATTCACCAATTGGGGTAAAGTTTGATTTCTTTGGTTGTTCCCAAGGACGGAAGTTATTCTGCGGAGGTCGAGGATTATAGTGGTTCTGGTGGGGAGGCTGATTTCTTGGAAATAGAGCTTGGTTTCTACTTACATGCTGTTGCGGTTGCGCAAAAGGTTGAGCATTCATGACCGCATATGGTTGAGGGATATAGGACATTTCCTGAGCAGAGTAATAATGCTGGGGGGTTCTTTCTGAAAAGAAGGGTCTAGGAGCGTGGTGTCTTCTATCACCCGAAGTTGCCATGGATGTTTCCTCTTTCATCCTACCCTTTGATATTCCTCCAGACCCTCCTTGGATTGCTTGGGAGGTCGCTCGAATGGCCGCTTGACTCAAAATTCTTCCCGTCTTCAAACCATTTTCCACCATTTCCCCAATCTTGATCGCCTCTGCGAAAGGCTTTCCCATTGCTGACAGCATGTTCTGGAAATAGTCTGGTTCCTGAGCCTGGAGGAAAGTAGTGACCATTTCTATTTCGTCCATAGGGGGTTTCACCCTGGATGCTTGCTCTCGCCATTTGATAGCATATTCTCTGAAGCTTTCCGAGGGTTTCTTCTTTAAGTTCGATAAAGAATTCCTGTCTGGCGCAATGTCAATGTTGTACTGGAACTGTTTCACAAAATCTCTGGCCAGATCATCCCAGATGTGCCATCGAGATATGTCTTGATCCATATACCATTCTGATGCTATTCCGACCAAACTTTCTCCGAAGTACGCCATCAACAATTTTTCCCTGCCGCCGGCACCTCGCAATTGATTGCAGTATTTCTTTAGATGAGCAATGGGGTCGCCATGCCCATCATACTTTTCGAACTTCGGCGTCTTAAAACCTGATGGCAAGTGGACGTGCGGGAACATGCATAGGTCGGCGTAAGATACACTTTTCTGCCCACTTAAACCTTGCATGTTTTTCAGGCTTTGTTCCAAACTTCTCATTCTTTTTGCCATCTCATCCTGCTCGGGAGCCTTTCGATTTTGGCTTGGTAGGAATTCATATCGAGGTGGCTAAGGATATATATTGGCTGCAACCTGGGTATGGTCCCGTATAAGCGGTGGTGCTGGGAATGTAAAGGACGCGAAGTCGAAGAAAGGAGCATGTGCGGTGGGATGCGTTGTGACTGGAAATGGCAACTCAACCGACGTTCTTGCGGATGTATCTAATGGTGTCACCCGAGGATGGGAGGTGGAGGGTGATTCAGAAAGGGTTGTGGCATTAGAATACCCAAACAGAGTAGGGGGGTAATTGATGGGGGTATTGGAAATCCCACTCGATCTGAGAAGAATTTCAGGGAACCCAGGGATCAGACTGGGGGGCTCTTTCCCGTTGTTCCAATCGTCCAACATCTCGAGCATGCGGCAGCGCAAAATTCTATTCTCCTCCAAAGCTGCTGACTCAGTAGCCGGGATGGTTGTCAAAGAGCTTTCTTCCGAAACGGGAATGGTTGCTAAGGGCATTTCTGAAGACATGTTGGCACCTCTTTTTGACCTAGTGAAATAGGGATGAGTACTTTCAGGCTGCCGAACTTTTCCTTTGGACCTTGTGAAGTACGAATGTGAGGCCAGAGTACCACAAAATCAACCACCCTTTTTCTAAAACCCGGAGTTTGGCAAACAAACGGTTAGTCCGAAACAACATAACGGATAAGTAATCTCACGTTGGGTGTGATGCACCTTAATTTTATTAACAATTCAAAAAAAATATGTTAGAAATTGACTCATTCGGTTCCCCTTATTAACAACATCTTTTTTTTTCTTTTTAGTTGCGGTCGAATTTTATGGAGATTGCCTACGTATCATGACCCCGCATGAATCAGACCTTGCGTAGTTCATCCATGAAAGGACAATAATAATAAAACATTTTTCTTTACCGGAATTTTCAATTTTCACAATAAAACAAACTTGATTACAAAGTTTTAAAAACTAGCCATACTAACGGATTTTGATGAAAAGAAATACTTACAGACTTGAAAATCAAACACCATATGATCTAATCAAAAGAAAAATATAAATTTAAAAAAAACTAGCACATTGCTTCCGTGTTTGCCAATTTCAACCAAATGGCTATTTCTGCAAACGTGACCCCTTCTCAACTCCATATGAATTTTGAGGCCGGGAAGGATTTCTTTACAAACTTGTCCATTCTTTTACGAAGACAACCTTTCGACAATTGAAAGATGCTATAAAGCTATCTCGGCAAGAACGGTTTAAAATACCGCCGAAACTAGCTTGGCTTATTTTGACCAAAAATTCAAGCATTTACTTGCCACTAATTTTTTTTCAAATTAAAAAGACATGGTTTTGCAGACACGACCTTTCAGCACCTCGGGGACGAGGATATTAAGGTTGCATTTAGCTAATTGACCAAAAATTCTAAAATGATCAAAAGTGGCCGTTTATGCAAAGTCAGCCTTTCGGCGTCCCTCTCGGGAACATTCGGCTATTTTTGGCAAAAGCGGCATCACCTGACTTATTTATGACAAAAATTAAAATTTAGATATTTTATTTTTATTTTTATTTTTCAAATTAAAACAAAAAAAATCAGGTATTGCAAATACGGCCTTTCAAACGCCTCGGGGACGAAGATTATAAGGCTGTGAGGGTCAATCGACCAAAAAATCTACAAAATGACCCAAAAGTGGCCGTTTATGCAAAGTCAACCTTCCGACGTCCCTTTCGGGTACATTCGGCTGTTTTTGAAAACTCGCATCACTCAACATATTTACAACGAAAAAATCAATTTCGATATTTTTGGTTATTTTTGGAAAAGGGGAAGTTGGACCCGATGAAGGTTGCCTACGTGTCTCACACCATGTGAGAATCAAACCAGCGTAGTTCGGTAATAAAAGAACTAAATCATTTTAAGAAAAGAAAACAAACTATTTTTAAACAGCATTTCTAAAACAAATTATTTTCAAAGGAACTAAGAAAATTTATTTGGAATTTTTTGCATTTTTCAAAATTATTTTCAAAGAAACTAAACTATTTTCATAAAATTAAGAAAATTTATTTGGAATTTTTTTTTTTGCATTTTTTCAAAATTTATTTTTAAAGACTAACTATTTTCGTAAAATTAAGAAATTTATTTGGAATTTTTTTTTTTTTTAGCATTTTCAAAATTTATTTTCAAAGAACTAACTATTTTTCATAAAACTATTTTGACTCTATACCCTGACGTTTTCCACTTCTTCCCCTCTCTTTTTTTTTATTTTTATTTTTTTATTTTTTTTATTTTTTTATTTTAATAATAAACGGGTCAGCATGCAGGATCGAAACAAATAAATGCACAGACAAAGATGCATCAAGTTGGTCTTTTATTTTAGGTACACCTGTCCTAGACAGGCCCAACCCCTGTGTTGAGCCTCCTAAGTCAAATATGCACATGATACAAATAAACTTTCCTATCGGGGATCCGGCATAAGGTTTTGTTATTCTAAGTCATCATTCTGAAAAGTGTCTAGACTGGCTTTAACTCGAGCGGACAACTCGAGCCGAAGAGTGTCAGTGCACCGGTAGCATGTCTTTCCGGCTTAATTGACAAAAATCTCTGCGTAAACATGTGTGACTACAAAATCCTTCACCGGGTGCCAAGCACCACGGCTATCTTGAGAAAAAGGGGCTATGTCCAGCAAATGCCCGGTATTATATTTAAAAAGACTCGGAAAAGAAAAACGGGTATCGGCACAATTTATATACAGTTCACAAAATATCAACGCGGTAAAGCAACATTTAGCATATCAAATATAAACATGTAATAAAATCAGATAATAAATAATCCAAATAAAATAATTATTCAAAGCTCGAATTCTTAAACCCTGAACCAGTGGTTCTGGGTTCATTTTCCCCAGCGGAGTCGCCAGAGCTGTCCCACCTCCTTTCGGCGCGCCCCCTACCCCGGAGGGTAGATGCGCAAGGGAGTTTTTCCAATTTAAGTGACAATATGCGAAACGGGATTATTCTATTTATTTCAGAGTCGCCACTTGGAATAAATTATGGTGTCCCAAGTCACCAATTTATTCAAATCCCGAATCGAGGAAATTTCGACTTTCCAAATGAAGTCTGCGAACCAGAAATTCTAAGTAAGGAATTCCGTTGACCCGAGGGAAGGTGTTAGGCACCCCCGGATCCCGTGGTTCTAGCACGGTCGCTTCAACTATTATATATGGCTAAAAATATCTGATTTTTGTACATGTTATAAATTACGTGCTCTGATTAAACTTTAAAACCGCTCTATTAATTTGAAACCATACCAAAAGAAAAAAAAAAACTAATTACAATATAGACTCAGATTTTAACAGATAGAGAAATAATAATAAAAGAAAAGTATCCGGATTACTTATTTGAAACCATGCCGATTTAAAACCGTTGTAAATCTAAACCCAAAAAAAAAGAAAATCAATTTATTTAAAAGCGTATCTCTTAAAATTATTCCCAATTAAAGAATTGTACTCAATGACGTGTTACTTCCTAGCTTTTGACTTATGGCCGGAGATTGAATGAAAAGATGTGAACCAATGGAAAATCGACCAAAATATACGACATAGAGATAATTCGCCTTGGTTAATTATCTAGACGCGAGGTTGTCTACTTTGGATTTTGCTATCCTCAATCTGACGTTAATTGATGAAATCGAAATTATATGATTAAAGACGACTAACATTATTATCTAAAAGCATTGGCTAACTTGTCTTGCTTGCTTAATTATAAATAGACCTCAAAAGAAAAATCAAAGTAAAGAAAAATCCAAAGAAAATGATTCCAAACATCTTATGTTAATAGTTAAACTTTAACCGACCCAACATCTTGAACGTGCTTAAACTACTTGATTTTAACAAATTAACTATGTAAAATATCAAAAGAAATCTCAATCCGAATTGGCTAGTTTTACTTACACAAATCCAAACGTATGCTAAAATATAAAAAAAAACTAATTAAGTATAAATGAAAACTGACATCTATTTTTACCAACAGTCTAAAATAATCCAAGTTTACAAATACAGTCCTAGCAAGTTTTGTTTTAATCCGTACATAATGAAAGTAAGGGCTAAGTAGACATACAAGACTAATGCACCCTCGATCTTCTAATGACTAACTATACGATATCTATTTTAACAAAACAGTCCAAAATTTTAATAACTAAGCTAACATAATCATTCGTGTGATGGCCTCACAGTAATATTCAAAACATGCTTTCATTTTATTTCCAGTAAAAGCAATAGACAACCCAAGGATGTGTACCTGGAATTCAAAAGCAAAAGAGGAAGTAAGTGACTTGTTCGGCAGTGAACAAGAACAGCAAGGCAAACAACGGCGGCAGCAAAAATTCCAGCAAGACTAACCGACGGGAATTGACCAAAAAAAACTCAATTCAAACAAACCACGAATAGTGCGAAACCAGTAGAAACCAAAACAAACCAAAACAACCTTGGCCGAACCAATTGGTATGGAATCTTGATTCAAACAAAACAGATTCAAACAGATTCTCAATATGTGTTTCCTTGAAAATCTGTTTCAAAAAAATGTATATGAGAAAAGGAAGTTCTGTTTTTTTTCAAGAATGTGAGTCTATTTTCCAGGGTGCTTCTCTCTGTTTTCCTATTGTTTCCAATGGGTGTTTCTCTGTTGTTCTGATTTTCCAATGAGTATGTATATTTGTGAGTGTTTCTAGTGTTCTACCAATGATGTATTTGTGAATGAGTGTCCCTAAAAACTGTTCTGCTAGTGTGTCTTATAGCCTTCAAGACTCAAAACACCAATATATTTAATTATTCCAGATCTGTCCAGCACATATTATTCTCTCCTTTTTGCACTTTTCAGCTGTCTAAACATGACTCTACCCTTTAAACAATCCTAAAGTGCAGAAACTATATGGGATACCTGCTGTCCAGCAGGTTCCACTGCCTAAACATGTGCCTTGCACCCTCAAATTTCTATCCTAAGCTAAACAACTATATCCAATCAGTTTTTTTATTAACTAACAAGCTAGTTAAACTCTATGATTCAAATAGCTATAACCAATTCCAGTCCTATTTGAAATCATAACAACTAAAAGCTTACAACCAAACACAGTGTTGAATCAAAATAGGAAAAATCTGAAATTTGTTCCAATGTTCTAACAAACGGACCTAACGAAACTAATCGACAACCTTCAATCAGTCGAATAACAATACGTGCAATCGATAACAAACCAATCGCAAAGACAGCGATTCAAGGACTCTCAGCTAGAGTAGTCAAAAATGAAGAATTAGCTATTCGACGAAATATGGAATCGAATTCCTATCTTATAACTACGTCATTTATAACAAACAATCAGAAGCAAACAAATCGACCAAATAAACGGTCCCAAATAGATGAGGAAAATAGAGAATTGGTGAAATATCCGAAGAAAAATCAACAACAAATGAAACTACAAAAACAATTAAACTAAATTGACTAGTATAAGTAAATAAAAACAGAAAAAGAAAAGAAATACCTTGAAACAGAGAAATTGGGACTCGGCCGACTTGGGTTTTGGCATTTGAGGTTGAAAGGACCTTAATTGAAATGTTTTCCAAGTGAAAACACATCAATTAAGGTCTATTAGACCTCATATCAATAAAATCTGGCGACGAAAAATTCCCATTCGGTTTTAGGGTTGTTGGACCTCGATTTTGGGGCTCAATAATTTCTGGCCAGATTCGAAGGGAACTAATGGTGGTTAGGGTGTGAGGAAGGTGAGGCGAGGGTGTGGTATCATTTTGGGAGTGTTTGGTGTTAGTTCAAGTTTGACTCGAATCTTCAAATGAAGATTCGAGAAGCTCCGGATTGATTCGAAGTAGATGGTGTATGGATTTGGATTGAGGGTATCGAGATGGTCATTTGGTGTTAAGATGGTGGCAAAATGAACCGGCGCCGCCGGATTTTCCGGCGAGGGAAAGGGCGGCGGCTAGCTAGGGTTCTTGGGGTATTTGGTTGAGAGAGATGAACGGTAAGGGGTGTGGGTTATTTGGGTAATGAGGTGAGGGAAGATGGTCTTGGGGCATTTGGTTAGATTAAACCAGAGATTTATTTCTGGCCGTTGGATTTAAGAGATCCAACAGCTTAGATCAAAGGGGTAACGGGGCGGTCTGTTGGGTTAGGGGAATAGGTTGTTGGGCCGGGTAAGGGACTGGGTTTGGGCCTGGGTTTATCCGGTTTTGGACTCCTTTAAACTCTATTTTTCTTTATTTTCTTTTGTTTTCTCCTAAATAAAAACTAAAATCCTTAAAATCCTAAATTAACTCATAAAATCAAATTAACTTGTCGAAAAATACTAATTAACTTCTAACAGTAATTATCACATATAATTAAATAACATTAAAAGCAATTTGGACATTAAGAGACAAAATAAATATTTTTATGATTTTTTCATTCTCGTAAAACAAACTCAATTAATCTCAATTGCAAACTTGAATTATATACGCAATATATATTTTATTTTTTTTGTATTTTTATTTATTTAAACAAAAGACACGGACACACAAACGCAAACAATAAGAGAAAAAATAACATATAATCCACAAATATTGCAAACAACATAAAAACTCTTTTAATTTGAATTTTTGCGAGTAATTCTCATGTAGGGCAAAAATCACGTGCTCACAATATCATCTTGTAATATTAGATCTACAACATTATTATCGTTCTTACATCTCTAGGTCTATTATATTTGATTACGACTTACCCTCCCATATTTTTGATTGTTTCTAGCTTACAAGTACACTTTAAACTTTTGAGCCAAACAATTTGACGCCATCTGTGGGAATTTCAAGAATCAAAATCATAGTATCCACTGAGAGATTAACCAACTACCTTTCTCTACACCACATAAAGACAAAAGATGGCTGAAAATAACACTACATCGAAAGCTATAGTGGGTGTCACAGCCAATCTTCTTGGTCCTCTCAACGAGGCTAGTGACGGTGTCACCATTAATGTAACCCCCAACATCACACCAAGTGCAGAGATCTCATCTTTCCCATCCGAAGATCTAACAATCTTGCACGAAAAAGGAGCTTCCACAATGTGCTATTAAGAAAGCACCATTGGTGGTTAAAAAGCTACTGGAAGAGTGGTTGACAAGCACCCTAAGTGGCTTGGTTGAGAAATCACCACAAGGCAACATCAAGTATGTGCCAATAGTAAGCATCAGCGCTGCCATGGGCAAACATGAGGATACACGAGTAAATAACCAACCCATTGAGGCACAGACTAGTAACGGTACGCTAACTGCCATCCTAAGGAAGATGGAAGAAATGGAAAACAAAAACAAAGTACTCCGTGACCAGATGAAGGAACACCAGGAGAGGGTCGACAAGATCCCCGGAGCTCCCAAGTTGATACCAAAACGCAACGTGGGGAGGTTCGTAGAGAAACCATACATTGAAGAGGCCGCCCCTTATTCTATCCCAAAGACCTTCAAGATGCCTCCCTACTTGAGGGTGTACGATGGAACCACAGATCTCGAGGATCATCTGATCCACTACGTTACTGTTGTGAAGGGCAATGACCAATCAAAAGAACAGGTACCATTCGTGCTGCTAAAGAAGTTTGGCGAGACATTGATAGGAGGGGCCTTGACATGGTATTCTCAGTTGCCAGCTAACGCAATATCAACGTTCGAGGAAATGACGGATAAGTTCGTCACCGCCCATGCGCGAGTGCGCGACATCTTCTTCATCAGACAAACCACACGAGAAGAGCTCGGGGACTTCCTAGCCAGGTTTAACAGGGTAAGGATAAGTCTGCTGAATGTATCGAAAGGTATGTCAGTCGTCACTTTACAGAACGGGCTGAGTAGGGACAACTCGAGGGAGACCAAGAAGCTGTTGAGCCACCTCATGAAATACCCCTACCATATGGGAGGTAATCCACAATGCCTATTGCGCCGAGGTATGAGCGGGTGAGGATGATCTCAATGGGCCAACTCAACGGCTAATGGCGATATAATAAGAAACAAGTAGAGACCGACGCAATGAGGGACGACGAGAACAACTCCCACGCTCCAACAGAGACCGACATAAGCATACACCAGATCCCCCCATCCGCCGCCCAGACATACAGACGCTTTACAGTGACACGTCTCCCTACTCCGAAATGAAAGAGGTATGCCCCCTTGTTATCCGCACATAACTTATACGTATCTCCTTCAGAAATAGTGTACGCACTAGAGAAGTTAGGCATCAAGGTGTAGTGGCCTCAAAGATGAAGTCAGATCCTGCCACAAGGAAATCAAACATCCTGTGTGAGTTCTATCAGGAACGGGGACACAAAACTGAAGACTGCATAGGCCTATGGCAAGAAGTGGTCAGGATGTTGAACCAGGGATACCTGAAGGAGCTACTCAGCGACAAAGGGAAAATCAACTTTGCGCACGGACGGGAACAACCCCGTGGGCCGCCAAAGCCGCCTTCCCCAATACGAACAATAAACATGATCGTCGATGGCAACAACGACTCGACGATCAACCATGTCAAATTCGCCAATACATACAGACTGAAGCGAACCATCTCCCACGAATGGTATGATGACTTCAAAGATAGTATCGCATTCGGTAAGTCTGATGCTGACGGTGTCTTTCCCTCACTATGATGATTTAGTTATTACTTTACGTATCGCTGATACGGATGTTAAGAGAGTCATGATCGACGATGGAAGTGGCGCCTGTATTATCCACCCAAGGGTCCTTGCACAAATAGGACTCGAGGATAGGGTAACACTGTGCTACATAACACTAAGTTGTTTTAACAATGCAGTGGAGCAAACATCCGGAAAAATAACACTACCCGTCTTAGTGGGAGGGGTCATGCTGGAAACAACTTTCCATGTGATGAACCAAGAAATGACGTACAACGTCATCATAGGATGCCCGTGGATACACGCCATGTGAGCGGTTCCTTCAAGCCTATACTAGTGATCAAATTCCCTACCCCATGGGGAGTATTCAACATTAAGGGAAAGCCACGCACCGCACAAGAGTGCTACAAAATAACTCAAGATTGCGCCCATACCCAACAACTAAAGGGGGCGAGTTCGAAGGCATAGCAATTAGCCTTTTCGGGTACTAAAGTCGACCCGACAACGAACGCCATCGGACATCCCAACGTCATGGAGGCCTGTAAAGCAACGGTTAAAGATCTCGACCCAGTCCAATTGGATGACACTAACCCAACGAAGAAGACCTAATTTGGCCACAGCCTCGCCAACCCAAGTAAGTATCATGAATCCCTAACTAACCATGCATATTTATTTTCTTTCTCCCATTCAGATATGCTAGGGATTCCGCAAGACATTTCGACCCACAAGCTGAACGTCGATCCATTACATCTGCTCGTGCAGCAAATGAAAAGGAAATTCAATGCCGCAATTAATGAAGCGGTTAGTGAGGAAGTGGACAAACTACTCACCAATGGCTCCATCAGGGAATCAAAGTACCCTAGTGGGTCGCCAACATCATCATGGTCAAAAAGAAAAATGGGAAGTGGAGAATGTGCATAGATTTTACCGATCTAAACAAAGCATGCCCAAAGGATTCATTCCTACTACCTCACATCGACCACTTAATCGACGCCACCGCAGGACATGAGTTGTTAATCTTCCTAGACGCTTTCTCCGGCTACAATCAAATCATGATGGCCGAGGAAGATCAGGAGAAGACTACTTTCATCACCCATCAAGGGACTTACTGCTACAAAATAATGCCCTTTGGGCTTAAAAATGCGGGGGCTACGTACCAGAGACTAGTCACCAAGATGTTCAAAGAGCAACTCAGTAAGACTATGGAAGTCTATATCGACGATATACTGGTGAAGTCGATAAGAAAAGAGGATCAGATCGACCACCTGAAAGAAACCTTCGAGATATTGATGAGGTATGAGATGAAGTTGAACCCCGATAAATGTGCCTTTGGTGTAGCCTCAGGGAAATTCTTTGGATTCCTCGTATCACAATGAGGTATCGAGGTCAACCTAGAGCATATCAAGGCGATAGATGCGATACCTGAAATGCTGAAAAGCAAAAAACAGGTGCAAAAACTGATGGGGTGAATAGCCGCCAAATGTAGATTTATCTCGCGATCCTCCGATAGATGCCACAAGTTTTTCAATGTACTAAGAAAGGAAAATGGGTTACAGTGTAATGAGGAATGTGTCAAAGCCTTGAGAAAACTAAAGGCTTACCTATCTTCGCCACTACTACTAGCCAAAGCAAATTCGGCCAAGCCCCTGCTAGTGTAACTGGCCGCATCTGAGGTCATCGTTAGTGCATTATTGGTTTGCGAGACTAAAGGTATTGCAATCCCCTATTTACTATATTAGCAATACCTTAGTAGACACCGAAATGTGGTATCCACACCTTGAAAAATTAGCTCTAGCGTTGGCCGTAGCTTCACGGAAGCTCAGACCCTATTTTCAATGCCACCCCATAAAAGTAGTGACGACCTTTCCCTTGAGAAGCATCCTGCATAAGCCTGAGTTATCAGGCAGGCTATCCAAATAGGCCATAGAGCTCAGCGAGCATGATTCTCGTATCTTTCGAGAACCGCCATCAAGTCGCAAGTACTCGCCGACTTCGTAGCTGACTTCAGAGTAGAGATACTGCCAGAGGCAGAAAATGAGGCACACCGTACCCCCTCCTACACCCACCTATGGGCTCTTTGCACTGATGACGCCACTAATGCCTCGTGATCGGGACTGAGACTCGTTCTTGAGGTCCCCACGGGCGAAATAATTCGCCAATCCATACGATGCTCCAAGATGACTAACAACGAGGCCGAGTACGAGACTGTTATTGCAGGTATAAAACTAGACATCAAGTATAGGGATCGATGACTCGTCCTCCATTGTGACTCCCAGCTCATGGTGAACCAAGTCACTGGGACTTACCAAATCAAGGAGCAGAGATTGAAAAAGTACCAGTCGGAAATCGACAGATTAATGACTGAGCTCGATGAGTGCCACTTCGAACAGGTTCCGAGGTCGTAGAACGTCGAGGCAGACAACCTAGAAAACTGACTGCACCCACTAAAAACTTATACAAAGAAAGTGTGGTCACCCTCCTTCATTCAACCATTGATCATACTAAGGTACTCTCCTTAAATTTGACTTGGGACTGCCGCAACTAGTTTGTGTCCTATTTGCAGGATGGGACACTCCCGCTTAACAAAAAAGAAGCCAAGAAGCTTCGCGTACAGGCCGCCCGGTATTGCCTGATAAACCGCGAGCTCTGCAAAAGGACCTTTGGAGGACCCCTGGCCAAGTGCTTAGGGCCACACCAAATAACAACAGTACTCGAAGAAGTACACAAAGGCCACTGCGGTGCCCACACAGGTAATCGTGCCCTCATGCACTGCTTAATACGATCCGACTACTATTGGCCAACTATGAAAAATGACGCGGCAGAATATGTCTGCCGCTGCGAACAATGCCAAAAGTACGCCCCCATGATACACCAACCAGGAGAGCCTCTCCACTCAGTCACTTCCCCAAGTCCTTTCATCAAATGGGGAATGGACATAGTCAGCTCGCTACCAGCAGGACGAGGAAAGGTACAGTGTCTATTAGTTTTAAATGACTATTTTTCCAAGTGGGTGGAAGCAGGTGCGTACGCCCAAATATGCGAATAGGAAATCATTGCTTTCATATGGAAGAATATCATCTGCCACTTCGGCATCCCCAAAATATCACATGCGACAACGGATGGCAGTTCATCGGCCAGGAAACAACTAAATTATTCGACAAATGGCATATTAAGCGAATACTCTCCACGCCATACCACCCCTCCACCAACGACCAAGAAGAGTCATCCAACAAAATAATACTAAACATACTGAATAAGAAGCTCGAAGACGCGAAAGGGCTATGGCCTGAGCTACTACTAGCAGTACTATGGGCACACCGGACCACGCCTAAATCCTCCACAGGAGAGACACCATACTCACTGGTCTACGGAACTGACGATGTCATACCAGTCGAGGTCGGCGAACCGAGCCTTAGGTATTCGCATACAAGCAGAGCAGAAAACGACATGAGCAGACTTCAAGACCTCAATGAGGCCGAGGAAAGAAGAGAAATGGCCCACATAAGAATGGTGGCCCAGAAAGAACAAGTCGAATGGTACTACAACAAGAGGGCCAAAATATAACCACTCAAAGTGGGTGACTACGTCCTCAAAGCCAAAACGTTCGTCTCGAAAGACCCAAGCAAAGGAAAACTAGGTACCAACTGGGACGGACCATACAAAGTCACAGCAGCAGCGGATAAATGGGCATTCTAGTTAAAGACAATGGAAGGAAAAACGGTCCAAAACAATTGGAACGTCGCCCACCTCAAGTATTTTCTCTTTTGAAAGGCGCCTCCTGAGTCGTACTATTTTTCCCTTACTCGATTTTTTCCCCATTGGGTTTTCTCGGGGAGGTTTTAACGAGGCAACAGAGGGCACGCCTGGAGATACTTACGAGACAAGTTTTTCACACCAGCCACTTCATACGTCCTCCCGACTAGCATGACAAAGGGACTGGACAAGCATGATCTCCAATGTGTGAAAGGCTACGACCATATCAAATGTATGAAAACTACAGCTATCTCCAATGTATGAAAGGCTACGACCATCTCCAATGTATGAAAGGTTATGTCCATCTCCAATGTATGAAAGGCTACGACCATCTCCAATATATGAAAGGCTACGTCCATCTCCAATGTATGAAAGGCTACGACCATCTCCAATATATGAATGGCTACAACCATCTCCAACGTGTAAATGGCTAATGTCATTGTTGTCAATAAGTTGACTCAGCTCGACTATGACAAAATAACTCGACGACAGTCGAAGTCACGTACATGGATACAGCCAGTTCCAACGTGTAAATAGATAAGGCCACCATCGTCAATAAGTCGACCCAACTCGACTACGGCAAAATAACTCAACGACAGTCGAAGTCACGTACATGGCTATGACCATTTCCAACGTGTAAATGTTTAAGGCCACCATTACTAATAAGTCGACCCAGTTCGACTACGACAAACGAACTCCACAACAATTGAAGTCAAGTACATGGCTACGACCATCTCCAACGTGTAAATGGCTAAGGCCACTGTCGTTAATAAGTCAACCCAGCTCGACTCCAACAAACAAACTCGACGACAGTCGAAGTCACGTACATGGCTACGGCCATCTCCAACATGTAAATGGATAAGGCCACCGTCATCAATAAGTCGACCCAGATCGACTACGACAAATGAACTTGACGACAATCAAAGTCACGTACATGGCTACCGCCATCTCCAACATGTAAATGGCTAAGGCCACCATCGTCAATAAGTCAACCCAGCTCGACTATGACAAACGAACTCAATGATAGTCGAAGTCACATACATGGCTACGACAATCTCCGACGTGTAAATGGCTAAGGCCACCGTCGTCAATAAGTCAACCCAGCTCGACTACGACAAAATAACTCGATGACAATCAAAGTCACGTACATGGCTACGGCCATCTC
Source organism: Nicotiana noctiflora (assembly GCA_032618575.1). Lineage (NCBI taxonomy): Eukaryota > Viridiplantae > Streptophyta > Magnoliopsida > Solanales > Solanaceae > Nicotiana > Nicotiana noctiflora. Next base: position 24,754 of record JASVEL010004898.1, read on the forward strand.
CAACGTGCAAATGGCTAAGGCCACCATCATCAATAAGTCAACCAATCTCGACTACGACAAACGAACTCGACGATAGTCGAAGTCACGTACATGGCTCCAACCATCCCCAACGGGTACTTGGATAAGGACACCATCGTCAATAAGTCGACCCAGCTCGACTACGACAAATAAAATAACTCGACGATAGTCAAAGTTACATACATGGCTAAGACCATCGACAATATTATGGCTAAGGCCACCTTTACCATCGGTCGCCAACCCTGTTCGATTATGGCGCAAAGCACGTAAGTAACAGACAAAGCAATACCACTATTGACTAAAACCGCTTCCTATCGATGGATGACACAAGCAACGTTCGAGAAGGACACTAAAAAACTCTACAAACAAGCAAGCATCTAGTCTGTAGAGACAGAATACCAAAAATAAAAGGTACAAAAAGAAACAACAAAAGAATAACTTCTATTATCGTCAAAGAAATATACATGTACAACAGGATCTATTTACATCTCCAAAAAATAGCAAAAACAAAATAAGTACAAGTCCTAACATGCCCCGCCATCCCGTCCGCCATCCCGTGCCAGTCTGTTATCTTTCCCACTGCCGCCCTCAACTGATAAGCTATAGAGATCCAGGACCCGAAAGACAAATGGTTAATGTCTTCGGAATAATAGCCCGCCTGGTATGGGGAATCAGAACTATATCCGTAGGCTTCACAAGAAATTCGAGCTATAAGCCACTAGTCCTCCACCTCTGCCTCAGTGGCTCGGCCTGCAGTAAGCAACTCATCGAACATGACCAGCTTAGCTTCGACGTACACCCACATGTCCTGTGCCTCGCCATGCACATTGTCATCGGACCTGGACGCAGTATCCTACTTAAGAGCCTCAATTTCAACCACCTTGGTTAAGGCATTGACCTCGACACGCAAATTAGCGGCCTCCGCCGCTACCCCACGACCAACCTCTAGTTCATCCTCCTTTGACTGGAGAAGAGTCTCCAGTTCAATATTTTGATCCAAAGCAACCATCAACTAGTCATCCACCTGCTCCAGCTGAACTACCATTCGCTTAAGCTAGGCCTCTTAATTCTACCCCAGGCCCTCATGAAAAATTCGAAATTGCGAGTCTTGTGTGAGTAGGTCCTCCATCACTTGATGGTTGGTGCGGTATTCCCGATACTTCTTTATCACCTTGTTAAAGGTGGTGGCCCTATTATGTGCTCGCCGGCCCCTCTCTATCTCCAAAATGAGAGTCTGAAGAAGGAAAAAAGAAAAAAGGAAAATCAGCATGCACCAAAGTTTACTTTACGATACTTGAAGAAAATCGAAATATACATGCAAGGCCGCATCGGCAACTCTCCGAGATAAATCCCTGTCGCTAACATCTTTTAACATTTCGCGCTCGACGACCATACGCAGCAGAGTCATATCCGCTGCGGCCTGCTCGCTATGTTGCAACAGGTTATACTCGCTTGGGATCAGAATCCGGCGGTTAGACCCACCCATCGTCATTAACACGCGGGGTCGATCTCTTCTCAATACATCCGTATCCACATCCGCATCCACATCCGCGGGGGCCGTCTCAGGTTCCACCCTCTCTCCATCACCTTCTTCCTTAGTGGTAGCCGACAAGCCACCCTCCGGAGCACGTGCTAGGGTGGCGTCAAGAACTGCTCTCCCTTGGGGAGCCGACCTCCCTAAACAGATGGTATCAGCCATAAACACTAGCCTCGACTCCAGACGTGGCTCGCTCGCCCCCTCATCCTCTGTGTCTATCCCCTTGCCGAGCATTAACCAACGTCTTTTCCTTTCTGGTGGCTCCTCGCCCTCGGAAGTCTCCTCCATAGGTCGTGGAGCTGGCGATGAAGGAGTTGCTTCACTTACGGACGCAGCTACAGGCATAACCTCAGGTTGAGGAACCTCCGAAATGCCATCACTTGGCGAGCCACATGGTACGTACTCATCTCCAAAGTCATCCGCGTTCGAGATGAGGCAGCGACGTTCTTCTTCTTCTTGGGACGCTCCAACCTGCCAACATGAATAAGTCAGGTAACGAAGCCTAACAAAACCCCCGAACCATAGTCAAAGAGTTACCTGGTGGGCCGTATCGCTCACGAAATACAGACCAAGTGCGGCATTCCTCCGCAAATGGAATCAACCTCTCCACCCACGACCTAATATTTTCAACAAATCGTGGTGGAGAAGCCCTCGCTGCAAAAAGGGGAGGGAAGCAAAAGAATTCACAAGGACCTTACGGTCAAAATCGTAAATAGTACTGAATTCTGCGAGTAAAAATACTTACGTTCTGGATTCCACCTTTCCGGGAACCCTTCAGGATTCGACACCATGTGATCCGTCCTGATGTAGAAGAACTTCCACCAGAAGTGGAGGTTATAAGTCTTGTCGTTGGCCTTAACGACCAAGACCCTTATGCCACGACTTTTTAGCTGCAGCATGGTACCCCTCATGTAATTGGGGCTGAATAACTATAAGAGGTGGTGGATCGAGATGCTGCACTCGCTACTGGCCACGTGGGTGGTCATAATGTGACAAACCTTCAAAGTATAGGGAGTGAGCTGAGCTGGGAACACATTGTAAAAGCGGCAAAGCTCATCCATTAGGGGGTAAATTGGGAGGCCGTAACCAATCAATGACTGATATTCGTAGAATGTGTAGTATTTAGGCTGGTGCACGTTAGCATAGTCCGTCTCGGCCGGCACCATCTCCACATGGTCTGGAATTCGGTACATCTCTCGAAGGTCGTCCAAATGTGATTGTAATAACTCGCTGTGATCCCAAGGAGGGGTCAGGCTCTTAGTTGGGAAATCTCTACGAGCGTGTATCTCCTTTGGGAGGACGTTATCTATACTAAGATGGACAAATGGTTTCTCTGCCTTTCTCCCATCACCACTAGAAGATGGTGGAACCCTAGATGGGGTATCACTCTTGGCCTTTTTGTGTGACGACCCAAAGGGTCATCACTTGTTTTATTAATCATTTTGAGCTTTTGAGGTCTTGAAAACCTCATTTATAGTTGCCTCGATTTGCGTGCACAGTCCGGGCACAAAGCTGGAAAATTTTTATGTTGAAATATGTGAAATATGTGAAAAAGTTGAAGAATTTTGATATTAATATTGATATGGTTGACTTTGGTCAACATTTTTGGTAAACGGACCCGGATCCGTGATTTGACGGTCTCAGAAAATCCGTAGAAAAATATGGAACTTGGGCGTATGCCCGGAATTGAAATCCGAGGTCTAGAACCCCGGTAAAAGAATTTTTCTGTTAAATTGTTTTCTGAAAATGTTTAAGGAAAATGAAACTGAATTTTTATTAAAAAAATACTGTTATCGGGCTCGTATTTTGGTTCTGACGCCTGGTACATGTCATATATGTTGGTTAAGCGCTTCCTGTAAAGTTTGGTTGAAAACGGACGTCGTTTGATGTGTTTCGGCCTTAAATTGGATGTTTTGGAAATTATGAAATTTGAAAGAATTCTTGAGTTTTAAGGCTCAATTCATTGATTTTGATGTTATTTCGGCGATTTGATCGCTCGAGCAAGTTCGTATGATGTTATTGAGTTAGTGTACATATTTAGTTTGGAGCCTCGAGGGCTCGGGTGAGTTTCGGATAGGAATCGGGGAGGTTTTGGACTTGGAAAAACTGCAGAAAATCTGCAGCAGATATTCCTTCTTCGCGTTCGCGTCCACCTGGTCGCGTTCGCGAAGGCTTCTCTTTCCCCTTCTACGCGTTCGCGTCCTTATGATCGCGTTCGCGTACAACAACATGGACCGCAACCTTTTTCCTCTATGCGTTCGCGTGAAGGCTCCCGCGTTCGCGGAGCCTGGCCTGCCTCTTCTACGCGTTCGCGTAAGGCACCACGCGTTCGCGTAGGCCAAATTGTAAGCCCCAGATTTTCTTCTACGCGTTCGCGACTGTGTCCACGCGAACGCGATGCCCATTTCTGTCCAACCCTTCGCGAACGCGACACAGTGCACGCGAACGCGAAGGGTAAATTTCCGCCCAGTGAATTAATACCCAAAACAGAACACTTACGGGATTTTATCCCATTTTCACAAAATCCTTTCTTCTCCACAGCTCTTAGGCGATCTTTGGGGCATTTCTTCATCAGAGTTCATTGAGTAAGTATTGTTTAACTCGTCTTCTTCATTTTTCATCAACATCAATCAAATTCTTAGGCTTAAACATGTGTAAATTGGTTGAAAAATTTGAGAAATGGGTATAGTTAGGGCTTTCAAAGAATTTGCGATCTAGACCTCGTTTTGGAGTCGAACTTAAGAACAAATTGTATATTTGAACTCATGGAGGATTGGGTGAACTTATTTTGGTTCGAAACTTGAGTTTCGATTATGTGGGACCGGGGTCGATTTTTACTATTCCGGGCAGAATATTGTAAAAATCATATTTAGCAATATGAACTAGTTTGTTAAGTAGAATTGATGATATTAAATCAATTGTGAATAGATACGATTGGATTGGAGTCAAATTCGAAAGGAAAAGGCATTGCTACGGATTGAATCGTTTGTAAACTTTCGAGGTAAGTATTTGTTCTATCCTAGCTTGAAGGAATAGGAATTTAGTTATGAATAAATTGTTGAAATTATTATCAATTATTGGTTTAAAACCGGTAATTATAAATATTGTTAATGTAGAGATTATTGGCTAAATGCTGGTAATATATATATTTATGAATTGGGATCGTGTGGCGCGCCGACCACTTATATATTTATGAATTGGGATCGTGTGGCGCGCCGACCACTTATATAATAAGAAATGGGATCGTGTGGCACGCCGACCACAAAGTGATTTAAATCTTGGCATTGGCCATAGTTGCCGGTAGCCTATTGATATATTTGGGAGTGGGTGGAACGCCTACCACAAGATGTAGTTACTGTGATAGTTGGGAGCGGGTGGTACGCCTACCACGAGATATGAAATGAGAGAGGAATTGAGACATGAAAGTAAGATTTATTCTATTGATTAGATTATTCTGGATATCATGAGTTATTGATTGTTATTTCAGAGCCGAGTCTTTCCTTATAAATGTTTTGTATATATATATATTACAACTGTACAGGTTTATGTGGGTGACTGGCCTTAGTCTCGTCACTATTTCGCTGGGATAGGCCAGGCACTTACCAGCACATGGGGTCGGTTGTGCTGATACTACACTCTGCGCTCTTTTTGCGCAGATACAGGTTACGGACAACAGCAGCGACAGTAGCGACTTGTGGATTTTCCGACTATTGATATTACGAGGTAGCCTTGCAGGCGTCCGCAGGACCTGTTGTCCCTTCTATCTATGCTTTTCATTCTGTTATCTCATGTAATCGAGATAAACATCTTGTATTTTCTTTCAGACAATTATGTGTATTATTCTTTGAAGTTCGTGAGTATTGTGACACCAGTCTTGGGTAGTGTATCATGTTTGGGTTTTCTTTATCATATTTGACTAAGTCTTCCGCTAATTTTGATTATTCCGCTGTAAATTATATGTTTTTAATAATAAGTCTTAATAAGAATTTGGTAATTAATGGAGGTGTAATTAATATTTGGCTTGCCTAGCTTCCATTTAGTAGGCGCCATCATGACCCCGATGGTGGGAAATCCGGGTCGTGACAAGTTGGTATCAGAGCACTAGGTTGCACAGGTCTCACAACTCACGAACAACCTTAGTAGAGTCTGAAGGATCGGTACGGAGACGTCTGTATTTATCCTCCAGAGGCTACAGAGTTAGGAAAATATTCCCTTTATTCTTTCCAGTCGTGCGACTTGATCTTTTAAATGTTAATTGAACTTCTACTCTGTTTTTCCGCAGATGGTAATGACACGTGCATCCTCATCTACTAACCAGCAGCTCGAGGTCCCAGCAGCGGCAGCTCCCGCTAGGGGTAGAGGCCGAGGTCGAGGTCGTCCTAGAGGACAAGGTAGGGGCGGAGCTCAGCCCCGAGCAGCAGCACGAGTGGCAGAACCTCAGGTTCATATCGAGGAGGAAGTTCCAGCCCCAGCAGCTCCAGTAGGCCCAGCTCAGGTCCCAGGAGGAGCTTTATTTTCACCGGATAACAGGGTGGTAATTCCCGTGACTACGGGACGGGTCGTCACAAGCAAGTTTACCGCCAGTAGCACTAGCCACTTCTCAGGCTGCATGAGGTAATCAGACTCCTACTACGCGTACTTCGGAGCCGGTAATTCCCCAGGCTCAGGTTCCTGTGATTCAGCCAGCTGAGGCAGTTCATCCTGGCATTGCGACTCCGTCTAATGATGGTACAGCCATGTCTGCTGATGCGTTGTGGAGATTGGACAGGTTTACCAAGTTGTTCACTACCACGTTCAGTGGCACTCCTTCAGAGGATCCACAGGATTTCCTATACAGCTGCCACGAAGTTCTCCGTACTATGGGTATTGTGGAGACTAATGGTGTGGATTTTGCTACTTTTCGGTTATCTGGTTCCGCCAAGACTTGGTGGAGAGATTATTGTCTATCCAGGCCAGCGGGATCGTCATCTTTGACTTGGGAGCAGTTTGCAGAATTATTCTTGGAGAAGTTCCTTCCAGCAACTCAGCGGGAGGTTATGCGCGGACAATTTGAGCGTCTTCATCAGGGTTCTATGTCTGTCACACAATACGAGACTAGGTTTGTGGACCTGGCTCGTCATGCTATTATCATACTTCCCACGGATCGGGAGAGGGTGAGGAGGTTTATTGATGGCTTGAATCAGCCAATTCGGCTACAGATGGCTATGGGGGCAGGAACTAAAATCACTTTTCAGGAGGCGGCTAATGCAGCCCGCCGGATCGAGATGGCTCTGTCACAGGGAGCGAGACATGGATCGGATAAGAGATCTCGTAATTCGGGTAGATTCAGTGGTACCTCGTCTGGAGATAGAGATTTTTATGATAGAGGCCATCCTCCTAGGCCATATCAGTCAGCTCTTCAGGTTTCTCATGATGCTTCAGGTGATCGTAATCCTCAACCACGCTACTATGATCAGCAGCCTATCAGTGCACCACCACTTCGCTATTTTCAGCAACCGAGGGCTTGTTTTACGTGCGGTGATCTTAGGCACATTGCAAAGTATTGCCCTCGAGCTTCTGACAGATCTCACCAGCAGGGTTCTCGTGCCATGATTCAGGCCCCAGTTCCCTCACAGCCTGCCCAGCCGGCTAGAGGCGGAGGTAGAGGACATAGAGGTGGAGGTAGAGGTCATAGAGGTGGAGCTCGGACCGATAGAGGTAGAGACCAGCCAGCAGCTGATCGTCCTAGAGATACTGCTCAGGGTGGTGGGGCACAGCCCCGATGTTATGCACTTCCCGCCAGACCAGAGGCTGAGTCTTCTGATGCCGTCATTACATGTATTATTTTGGTTTGTGATAGAAAGGCATCAAAGTTATTTGACCCTGGGTCTACATATTCGTACGTGTCTTTCTATTTTGCATCATACTTGATTCAGCCCAGTGATCCACTGAGTGTTCCTGTTCATGTGTCTACACCAGTAGGCGATTCTATTGTGGTTAATCGAGTTCATCGGTCATGTATTATAGTAATTGAGGGTCTCGAGACCCGTGTTGATTTATTACTCCTAAATATGGTGGACTTTGATATTATACTAGGCATGGACTGGCTATCTCCATATCATGCTATTTTAGATTGCCATGACAAGACTGTGACTTTAGCTCTGCCGAATTCGCCTCGTATAGAGTGGAAAGGAATTTCAGGTCATACTAGCCGTAATGTTATTTCTTATGTTAAGGCTCAGTGTATGGTTGGAAAGGGATGCTTGGCTTATTTGGCCTATGTCCGTGATTCTAGTGCTGAGGTTCCTTCTATTGACTCTGTGCCTGTGGTTCGCGAATTTCCTGAAGTATTTCCTTCAGACTTGCCAGGTATGCCGCCCGATAGGGACATTGATTTTTGCATTGATTTGGCTCCGGGCACTCAGCCCATTTCCATTCCCCCATACCGTATGGCTCCGCCAGAGTTAAAAGAATTGAAGGAACAGTTGCAGGATTTACTTGAAAAGGGTTTCATTAGACCCAGTGTTTCGCCGTGGGGTGCACCTGTATTATTTGTAAAGAAGAAAGATGGTTCGATGAGAATGTGCATTGACTATCGACGGTTAAACAAGGTGACTATCAAAAATAAATATCCACTTCCGCGAATTGATGATTTATTTGACCAGCTTCAGGGTGCCAAGGTATTTTCAAAGATAGATTTGAGATCTGGCTATCATCAGCTGAAGATTAGGGCATCTGATGTCCCTAAGACAGCGTTCCGCACTCGGTATGGACATTATGAATTTCTGGTCATGTCTTTTGGGTTGACAAATGCTCCAGCAGCTTTTATGGAATTAATGAATTGGGTGTTCCGGCCTTATTTAGACTTGTTTGTAATAGTCTTCATTGATGACATATTAATATATTCCCGCGGTCAGGAGGAGCATGCGCAACATCTCAGAGTGGCCTTGCAGACTCTGAGAGATAGCCAACTATATGCAAAATTTTCAAAGTGTGAATTTTGGCTAAGTTCAGTTGCATTCCTGGGTCATATTGTGACGGCAGCAGGTATTTAGGTTGATCCGAAGAAAATTGAGGCAGTCAAGAGCTGGCCTAGACCGACATCAGCCACAGATATTTAGAGTTTCTTGGGGTTAGCGGATTATTATCGCCGATTCGTAGAAGGATTTTCGTCTATTGCAGCCCCACTGACCATATTGACCCAGAAGGGTGTTCAATTTGAATGGTCCAATGAATGTGAGGCGAGCTTTCAAAAGCTCAAGACAGCCTTGACCACAGCACCGGTATTGGTTTTACCCACAGGTATGGGACCTTATACTGTTTATTGTGATGCTTCCCGTATTGGGCTTGGTGCAGTGTTAATGCAGGATGGCAAGGTTATTGCCTATGCTTCGAGGCAGTTGAAGATTCATGAGAAGAACTATCCGGTGCATGATCTAGAATTGGCGGCGATTATTCACGCATTGAAGATCTGGAGGCATTATTTGTATGGTGTAGCATGTGAAGTATACACCGATCATAAGAGTCTTCAGTATTTGTTTAAGCAGAAAGAGTTGAATATGAGGCAGAGAAGGTGGCTAAAGTTGCTAAAAGACTATGATGTTACTATTTTATATCACCCAGGTAAGGCCAATGTGGTGGCCGATGCATTGAGTAGAAAGTCTGCCAGCATGGGTAGTCTTGCATATATTCCGGTCAAGTCAGAGACCATTAGCTCTAAATGTCCAGGCCTTAGCCAACCGGTTCGTGAGATTAGACATTTCTGAGCCTAGCAGGGTGTTAGCCTGCACGGTCGCTCGTTCTTCTTTATTAGAGCGTATCCGTGAGAGGCAATTTGATGATCCTCATTTGCGTGAGTTGAGAGATACAGTACAACGGGGAGGTGCCATACAGGTAAATCTAGATGATGATGGGGTATTGAAATTGCAGGGTCGAGTTTGTGTGCCCAATGTCGGAGGGATTCGAGAATTAATCTTAGCGGAGGCCCACGGTTCGCGGTATTCTATTCACCCAGGCACCGCGAAGATGTACCAGGACTTACGGCAGCACTATTGGTGGCGCAGAATGAAGAAAGATATCGTTGCGTATGTCGCTCGGTGTCTAAATTGTCGGCAGGTGAAATATGAGCACCAGAGACCTGGTGGTGTATTCCAGAGGATTGAAATTCCCGAGTGGAAATGGGAGCGGATCACTATGGATTTCGTTACTAGACTTCCTTTGACTCGGAGGAAATTTGATGCTATTTGGGTCATTGTTGATAGGCTGACCAAGTCAGCACACTTTATTCCAGTATCTGTCTCCTACTCGTCGGAGAGGTTAGCGGAGGTTTACATTAGGGAGATTGTTCGTCTCCATGGAGTGCCAGTATCTATTATCTCTGATCGGGGTATGCAGTTTACCTCGCGGTTCTGGAGAGCGGTCCAGCAGGAGTTAGGCACCCAGGTTCAGTTGAGTACAACATTTCATCCTCAGACGGATGGCCAGTCCGAGAGGACTATTCAGATTCTAGAGGACATGCTTCGAGCTCGTGTTATTGATTTCGGAGGCTCGTGGGACCAGTTTCTGCCATTAGCAGAGTTCGCGTACAATAACAGTTACCAGTCTAGCATCCAGATGGCTCCGTATGAGGCATTGTATGGTAGGCGATATCGATCACCAGTTGGATGGTTTGAACCGGGAGAGGCTCGGTTGTTGGGTACAGATTTAGTTCAGGAGGCCTTGGATAAGGTCAAGACTATTCAGGAGATATTGCGTTCAGCTCAGTCCAGGCAGAAGACTTATGCGGATCGTAAGGTTCGAGATGTAGATTTCATGGTTGTCAAACGAGTATTGCTCCGAGTGTCGCCTATGAAGGACGTGATGAGGTTCGGGAAGAAGGGCAAGCTCAGCCCTAGGTATATTGGTCCATTTGAGATTCTAGACAGAGTGGGAGGGGTGGCTTACAGATTAGCTTTGCCGCCTAGCTTATCAGCCGTGCATCCAATTTTTCATGTATCTATGCTTCAGAGGTACCACAGAGATCCCACACATGTATTAGACTTCAGCACTGTCCAATTGGACAATGAACTATCTTACGAGGAGGAGCCGGTGGCCATTCTAGACCGGCGATCCCACACATGTGTTTTCCTTCTGTGCGTGTTCAGTGGAAAGGTCAGCCTCCTGAGGCATCGACCTGGGAGTCCGAGTCTGATATGCGGAGCCGCTACCCACACTTGTTTCCTGACTCAAGTACTTTTTTCTTTTGTCCGTTCGAGGACGAACGGTTGTTTTAGAGGTGGAGATTGTGACGACCCAAAGGGTCATCACTTGTTTTATTAATCATTTCGAGCTTTTGAGGTCTTGAAAACCTCATTTATAGTTGCCTCGATTTGCGTGCACAATCCGGGCACAAAGCTGGAAAATTTTTATGTTGAAATATGTGAAATATGTGAAAAAGTTGAAGAATTTTGATATTAATATTGATATGGTTGACTTTGGTCAACATTTTTGGTAAACGGACCCGGATCCGTGATTTGACGGTCTCAGAAAATTCGTAGAAAAATATGGAACTTGGGCGTATGCCCGGAATTGAAATCCGAGGTCTAGAACCCCGGTAAAAGAATTTTTCTGTTAAATTGTTTTCTGAAAATGTTTAAGGAAAATAAAACTGAATTTTTATTAAAAAATACTGTTATCGGGCTCGTATTTTGGTTCCGATGCTCGGTACAGGTCATATATGTTGGTTAAGCGCTTCCTGTAAAGTTTGGTTGAAAACGGACGTCGTTTGACGTGTTTCGGCCTTAAATTGGATGTTTTGGAAATTATGAAATTTGAAAGAATTCTTGAGTTTTAAGGCTCAATTCATTGATTTTGATGTTATTTCGGCGATTTGATTGCTCGAGCAAGTTCGTATGATGTTATTGAGTTAGTGTACATATTTGATTTGAAGCCTCGAGGGCTCAGGGTGAGTTTCGGATAGGCATCGGGGTGGTTTTGGACTTGGAAAATCTGCAGAAAATCTGCAGCAGATATTCCTTCTTCGCGTTCGCGTCCACCTGGTCGCGTTCGCGAAGGCTTCTCTTTCCCCTTCTACGCGTTCGCGTCCTTATGATCGCGTTCGCGTACAACAACATGGACCCCAGCCTTTTTCCTCTACGCGTTCGCGTGAAGGCTCCCGCGTTCGCGGAGCCTGGCCTGCCTCTTCTACGCGTTCGCGTAAGGCACCGCGCGTTCGCGTAGGCCAAATTGTAAGCCCCCAGATTTTCTTCTACGCGTTCGCGACTGTGTCCACGCGAACGCGATGCCCATTTCTGTCTAACCCTTCGCGAACGCGACACAGTGCACGCGAACGCGAAGGGTAAATTTCCGCCCAGTGAATTAATACCCAAAACAGAACACTTACGGGATTTTATCCCATTTTCACAAAATCCTTTCTTCTCCACGGCTCTTAGGCGATCTTTGAGGCATTTCTTCATCAGAGTTCATTGAGTAAGTATTGTTTAACTCGTCTTCTTCATTTTTCATCAACATCAATCAAATTCTTAGGCTTAAACATGTGTAAATTGGTTGAAAAATTTGAGAAATGGGTATAGTTAGGGCTTTCAAAGAATTTGCGATCTAGACCACGTTTTGGAGTCGAACTTAAGAATAAATTGTATATTTGAACTCATGGAGGATTGGGTGAACTTATTTTGGTTCGAAACTTGAGTTTCGATTATGTGGGCCCGGGGTCGATTTTTACTATTCCGGGCAGAATGTTGAAAAAATCATATTTAGCAATATGAACTAGTTTGTTAAGTAGAATTGATGATATTAAATCAATTGTGTGTAGATACGATTGGATTGGAGTCAAATTCGAAAGGAAAAGGCATTGCTACGGATTGAATCGTTCGTAAACTTTCGAGGTAAGTGTTTGTTCTATCCTAGCTTGAAGGAATAGGAATTTAGTTATGAATAAATTGTTGAAATTATTATCAATTATTGGTTTAAAACCGGTAATTATAAATATTGTTAATGTAGAGATTATTGGCTAAATGCCGGTAATATATATATATATTTATGAATTGGGTTCGTGTGGCGCGCCGACCACTTATATATTTATGAATTGGGATCGTGTGGCGCGCCGACCACTTATATATTAAGAAATGTGATCGTGTGGCACGCCGACCACAAAGTGATTTAAATCTTGGCATTGGCCATAGTTGCCGGTAGCCTATTGACATATTTGGGAGCGGGTGGTACGCCTACCACAAGATGTAGTTACGGTGATAGTTGGGAGCGGGTGGTACGCCTACCACGAGATATGAAATGAGAGAGGAATTGAGGCATGAAAGTAAGATTTATTCTATTGATTAGATTATTCTGGATATCACGAGTTATTGACTGTTATTTCAGAGCAGAGTCTTTCCTTATAAATGTATTGTATATATATATATATATACATATATTGCAACTGTACAGGTTTATGTGGGTGACTGGCCTTAGCCTTGTCACTAGTTAGCTGGGATAGGCCAGGCACTTACCAGCACATGGGGTCGGTTGTGCTGATACTACACTCTGCGCTCTTTTTGCGCAGATACAGGTTACGGACAGCAGCAGCGGGAGTAGCGACTTCGTGGACTTTCCGACTAGTGAGATTACGAGGTAGCCTTGCAGGCGTCCGCAGGACCCGTTGTCTCTTCTATCTATGCTTTTCATTCTGTTATCTCATGTAATCGAGATAAACAGCTTGTATTTTCTTTCGGACAATTATGTGTATTATTCTTAGAAGTTCGTGAGTATTGTGACACCAGTCTTGGGTAGTGTATCATGTTTGGGTTTTCTTTATCATATTTGACTAAGTCTTCCGCTAATTTTGATTATTCCGCTGTAAATTATATGTTTTTAATAATAAGTCTTAATAAGAATTTGGTAATTAATGGAGGTGTAATTAATATTTGGCTTGCCTAGCTTCCATTTAGTAGGCGCCATTATGACCCCAATGGTGGGAAATCCGGGTCGTGACATTTTGCTACTTTGTCCATGTTTCGCCATGATATTTTTATGAGAAATCAAGCTCTAATAATAAGAAAGGTGGTTTCAAAAGAAATGGAAGAGTTTAGCACGAAGTAGCAGTTTCTGGAAAGAAAGATGAAAAGGGAAGTAGAAAGAGTTTAGAGGTTCGAAAGATAAAATACATTGAACCTTCCTCCTATTTATAGGTCTAAGATGCACGGAACTCAAAGAAGCATAATTCAAAACGGGCGCGAGAAACCAAAACGTCAAATCATCTCCTGAAATGCATCGGGAGCAAGTATAATCATGACACATGCCGGCGGTGATGTCATTTTTAAAAGAAGGCCACGTGTCAACGAATCAATGATGCCACATATTTCCTCCTATTCACGTCACCGCGCCCATAGTAAGGTCAAATTTTCTAAATACGAGTTCAGCATTTCCGCCCATTAAAGACGTCTACTGGATATGCCTCCAACGAGCGGAGGGACTAACTATATGGGGTCAAATTTGGCCCTATACTCCTATATGCCGAAGTGTGCGCCCAGTAAGCATATATCTGCTATAGTAAGGGCACGACTCGGATGCAAGGGCGAAGGCGATGCCATTTAAAACCAGGCGTCCTCGCTAGGAGGACGTCGAACACGTTTGGTATTTTTATTATTATTTTAAGAAAGGCCTCTCATTATATAAAGAGGACATTCCTATTGTAAAAGGCATCAGTGTTATTATCAAATAATACAACTCTCTCATTCTCTCGTATTTTTTCTCTATCTCTATCTCTGATGAGCAACTTTTCTTGAGTTCATAATATCATCTTGTAATATTAGATCTATAGCATTAGTATCGTTCTTACATCTCTAGGTCTATTATATTTGATTATGATTTACCCTCCCTATTTTTGATTATTTTCTAGCTTACAAAGTACACTTTTAACTTTTGAGCCAAACATTCTTCTTTCTGAAGATTAGCAATGGAGTTTAATGAATGGCTATGTACTTGTTTGTATGGATTTCAGTTCCTCTTCACCATCTCAACAACATATACAGTTTGTTTCACCCTCTATCAATGACACCATTCTTCTTTCTTTAGCAACTAATTTGTAAAAATTAGTTGAAAGACCAATGTCATGTTACAAAATCTTCAAGCAATTCACAAGACAGATTGCCCCCCGAATGCTTCGACGTTTTTGCCTTTCTGTTTACACCCTCAATGTACGTACCTGATTTGATATTCTCAAATGCTTCATATCATTCATTTTTGTGTTTAGACTTCAACACACTTTAATATTTTTTGTTGGGTATTAGTTCATATTACAAATGAACTAAATAACTTCAGCTATTCAACAATTACAAAATAAAAACTTCAGCTCTAGAGTTGAAGTTCGACAGTTAAAAAATAAAAAATTCAGCTCTAGAGCTGAAGTTCACCAGTTACAAACTAAAACTTCAGCTCTAGAGCTGAAGTTCGCGAGTTACAAAATAAAAACTTCAGCTCTACAACTGAACTTCAGGCCTGTCAACCAGAATGCTAAAGTATTGCGTGATTGCCTTTGCTACTTCAGCCCTGTGCGCTCAAGTTATGCGAAAAAGTGGGTACGCTTGTAATTTTTTTTTTTGCAAAGCGGGCACAAGTTAAAACATGACACAAAAAACAGGTATAGATGCAAATGCCCCTTATACTACCTCGTTTGTTGTTCAGGCTTTATAGGCATTTGGGGCATTTGCATCTATATTCGTTTTTTATTTCACGTTTTAACTTATACAGCTTTGGAAAAAAATTACAAGCGTATCCAATTTTCGCGGAACTTCAGGTATACAGGCCTGAAGTAGCAAAAACTTTTGCCTGAAGTGTAGCAAAACTTCATATATTTTTGCATGAAGTTTGACTTGACTTGTAAATTCAATCACGTAAACTTCAGTTAAATAAAAGAACAGCAAGTGTTGTTTGGAGTTTTTGTTTGTTAGTAACTGAAGTGTTATTCTGTATTTTACTAAACTTCAGCATGTTTTAGCTGAAGCTTTTGTTTGTAATGGCTGAACTTCAGCATTCTAGTATCTGAAGCTTTGTTCTATATTTGCTAAACTTCAACATGTTTTAGTTGAAGCTTTGTTATGTTTGTGATGAATTTCAGGGCTGAAGTTTGTTTCGTATTTATTGAACTTCAGTATTCTAGGAGCTGAAGTTTTGAATTTTTGAATTTTTGAATTCTCCCAAATTATTATCTTCAATGTTTACAAATTATCCATTGTTGTTAATTTTTTCATGATCTTTTAAGAAACTATTTTTTTCTTCAAATTTTTGAGTTATGGCCATCCAACTGAATAAATAATACAATCAGCCGGAACAAAAAAAAGGGATACTTTCTAGCAACAAGTGGGAAAAAAATGAATAGCATAAATCCTCACATAAAACTTGCTACCACGAGAAGAAATAATTAAAAGATAGAAGAATAAAGCTAAAAAGATGATAAATAAGAACTTATTTGATAATATCAAGCAATGGAAGCAAACAAGATGAAGAAACTTAAGAGTGGATCCAAAGCTCAGAATATGAATTCTAACTGTACGTAGCTAGATCAATCCAACTTCTAAATATTTAGTTGTACATAGTTATAATTTTGTTCAATAAGAATTTTATCTCTAGAGGGTAATATAATTAATTTTACATTAGACATAATTTTTAATTTAAAATATTGAAAATTTTATGCTTAACAAAAGTTTAATTTGGGTTAATATTAAGTGTTAATTCTAATATTTGGGGGCGGAGGGGAGGGGGACAGAAAAAATCGATTATCATATAGTATTAGAGTCAAATTGAAAACATGCAAACCTATAGCAATAAGGATGAATTAGTAGAGAGCAAATATATTCTAAATGCAAACTTTAACAATAAGGATAAATTAGTAGAAGACAATCTAATCTATATAAGTTGTCATTAATTTTTTTTCTTTTTCCATTAATTTTATTATAAAAGATTAACTAAACATTAGTTATTCACATTATATGTCGCTGGTCATTATTTTTCTGTAAGTTAAAGGGTCAATCTCTTCGTTCGCAAACCTTCACAAACCAAAAATTTAATTTTTAATTTTATTAATTTGACAAATCGTTGAAGAATTATGATAAAAAGTATGTTTGTGTTACTTGTTTGTTTACCATATAAAATTACAAAATAACAATAATTTCATAAGGTATTCACGAGCATATGAGAATTTATATGGGGCATGATTACTCTTTTTTTTTTTTATTGAGGTAGCTGACTTTCAGAAACTTACACTTTCTTATTTAATTTATTATATTAAAAACTTAAACATATTGTTTTAATACTAATATTTATGTAAGTTTTTAAAATTATATTGGGTACACACTAAAACTAGTATTATCTATAACAACGTAGTAATCTTTGCAAATTTAGACTTTCCAACTCAGACTTTTATACATGAACTCGACTAGTTAAAACTTCTCTTTAATTTATCCTTTTATTGGGAACGTGCATAGAAATAGATTTTATGTTGCAACATGAACCTTGAAGGACTTGGAGAAAAGTTAAATGAATTTAACGTAATCATTTTAAGAAGGAAAAAAGGCCATTAATATCAATGTCCCTGTACTTTTGAATATAGGCCACGTTTATCCCCGTTAGACTTTAGAGCCAAAGTCCACCTTACCGTTATTAAAGTTTTTAAATTTACCCCTAACCCTAACGCTCGTCCAAGTGGCAGCTGATCCCATTCAATTTTTCCTACTCAGCTGCTAACTAAGCTGCCAATTAGGATTCCACTAACCCATTACACCCAAACCCAACCCTATATTTAGACCACCATAACCCACGTTCAGTCAATTAATTTTGACACATACCCAACGTATTCTTCTCCCCCAAAATAAACTCCATTTCTAATACCTACCATCCGACAGAAAAACCTTCTTCTATCTCATAAAATCCTTTCTATTTCATTATCGTTGGTTTGATTGTTAAATCGCAAGCTAGTTGTTCATCACAGATTAGGTGTCGTTGTGGTATTTTAGCCAAACACATATATCCTGAAAGAAAATTTTACAAATGTTCGAGGCCCAAGGTTACAATATTTTTTCAGTTCTTTTTTTTTGTTTATAATTTTATTTCCATTTTTGAAACATAAATCTTCTTTTTGATTTATGCTTGACAGGCTAATTCATGTGGGTTTTGGGAATGGAAAGATGAAATCTTCCCGCGAAGCAATTGGACTAATATTAAAGATGTAACATCATCGATTGAGGAGATTAAGATGCAAAGGGACAAATTGAATAAAGAAGTAATTGGCATGAAGGCTATACACCAATATGAAGTGGATAAAGTTGTAAAGTTGGAAGATACACTTGCCAAGACAAAGATGTTGCTTATGATTTCTTGGGGATTGTTTATTGGATTATGATTTCTTGGGGATTGTTTATTGGATATTTAAATATATGATTATGATGTTGTAGTTGTATTTGTTGTGTTGTAGTAGTATATGTTGTGAAAAGGAATTTTCCTTTACTGTATAATCCAGCTTATGTTCTATGATTATGATAGTTGTTCTTTTGATTAATGCTATACACCAGCTTATGTTCTTTATTTCCATTATTGTTCTATGATAATGTGCTTATAAACAAACCTAAAAACCTAAACAAACTTGCACAAACTCCAGCAGTAAAATATGTCTAAACAAACCAACCTAAACAAAATAGCTGGACAAACATAACAACAAACTAGCTGGCCAAACTACAGCAGCATACAACAGCAACAAGCTACAAACCTTCAGATAGCTAAACATAAACAAACCAACCTATTTAAAATTCAAACACTTACAAAATTAACAACTTGAAAAACTAAATGACATTCAATTTTAACATCCATAACATTAATTGCATTCACCTATATGCACCAACTATCAACATTAATAATGTTGAGTTTAAAAGACTTACCATACTACAACCCCCCAAAAATATCTAACACCTAGCTATATCATGGCATCCAACTATCACAACTATACAATCATAACCAAAATATAAAGTGTACTGACATAGCAGTAATTACAACACATTCAAAAAATAACAACTGTTCACTACTCGAAGCAAAGTCCCATCACTTCTGCTCCTTACTACTACCTTTTCTTGCATTCAATTTCTTCAACCTTTGCTTGTTCATCTGGTTTCCAGTGATGGCAGATCCTCCCAGCCATGTTAGGCCATTTGCTGAGAAAGTAAGCTTTGAAGGATGACTTGCACCACTTGAATCACCAACAAATCCAATTTGTCTGGTTGCAATTGGTGTGCTTTGTTGCCTCAGCTGGAGTTTTGTCCTTGCTTCTGAGATGTTCTGTCACGACCCGGATTTTCCCCCGTCATCGGGATCGTGATGGCGCCTACTCGTGGTAGCTAGGCAAGCCAATACATTCAACATTATCCTGTTTGTATCATTATTTTTATACTCATATTTACTAACAAGAGAAATAAATATTCAATTTAAGAAATGCGGAAGACTTTCTAAATAGAGATAAATAATGCCAAGGTAAAATACTGATGAAATCCTCTACCCAAGACGTGGAGTCACCAACTCACGAACTACTAATGAATACTACACATAAGGTCTGAAAGAAAATGACAAATATCTGTCAATCTCGGAACAATGAGACCACAACAAATAGTATAAGTAAATGGACGAGACGCCGCGTCTGCAGACGCCTGCAAGCTACCTCAGTCTCGGAATACTCAACTCCTACGAATACTCTACTGCTGTTGCTGCTCCTGTTCAAAACCTGGACCTGTGCAAAAACGCACAGAAGTGTGGTATCAGCACAATCCGACCCCATGTGCTGGTAAGTTCTTGGCCTATCCCGGCGAAGTAGTGACAAGCCTAGGACCAGACACCCACGTAAACCTGTGCAGTTCTATATATATGTACACCACAAATAACAAGAAATACCAAGTAATAAATTCAACAAGAAGTATCATAAAAGGGGAAACATAACAGTTAACAACAACTATTAAATCAGCAATGGAAATCAGAGTATAATGGAAACCAGTTAATAACAAACAAGGAGTAGCAAGTAGTTTCACGACATCACCCTTCGTGCTTTTACTCTCATCCTCACATGCATGGCACGACATGATCCTTTGTGCATGGTTCAAATAACAACGACACAGAATGTTCTTTCGTGCATAATCAATATCACAAGGCACGGCATGATCCTTCGTGCGTAATCAATAACAAGGCACGGCATTATCATTCGTGCATAATCAATAATATAAGGCACGACATGATCCTTCGTGCATAATAAATAAAACAAGGCACGGCATTACCCTTCGTGCAAAAATCAGTAAACAAGGCACGGCATCACCCTTCGTGCATTATCACTCTTCCTTACCCAAATAACAATCACAGTTAAGGGCAAAAGAATGAAAACAATAATCATGAACCGTCCCGGCAAGGGACACAATATTCATCATAACAAGGTCCCGGTAAGGGAAAAACAATAATCCACTTTACAATAAGTTTCGGCAAGGGAAGACAATAATCAATTTCACAACCCGGCAAGGGTTCAAGATTTCATCTTTAAAACATCCCACAATAAATATCAACAACGACTCACGGTCATGCTAGACGCCAGTGTATGGATGCTCGTCACCACAGCCCATACACCGCACTCGATCACATAGCAAATAGCACATAAATCCTATTCCCTTAAGCTAGGATAGATCAAACACTTACTTCTAGCCTTGAAGCCCAATTTATCCTTCAACTACAGCTTTACCTCGAATTTCCACTTTTAACTTGCTCGAATCTAATCACAATTGATTCCATTACATTAATAAATACTATATAACTTAGTTTGGATGCTTAAGAATGATTTTCTCAAAGTTTACCCCAAAATTTCCCAAAACTCCCTTGGCCCCACGTGGTCGGAACTCGGAGTTCGGACCAAAATCCGGTTACCCATTCCCTCACGATTTCAAACATATGATTTGTTTCAAAATCGAACCTTAATTCGAGGTCCAATTCCCCAATTCATGAAAACCCTACGTTCTACCCAAAAACAAGAATTTCTACCATGAAAACCTTTGGTTTCTCTTGAAAAACATGTTTAATGATGTTAAGAATTGAAAGAATTAAGTAAAAAGTGACTTACAAGTGTTTTGGAGTGATTTTGCTCTTGGAGAATCGTGTGTGGTGTGTTGGGTTTTGAAAGAATGAGGAAAAAAGGTCAAAAATTCGTTTAAGTATAAATTTGCACAGCTGCGGTTATCGCAAATGCGACCGTTTGTTCGCAATTGCGAACATAACAGGCTTGGGGACTGTCGGCATCGCATTTGCGATATTATGTTCGCATTTGCGAACAAGGCTGAATTACTGGGGCCTTCGCATTTGCGACATTTTAGTCGCATTTGCGAAGATGGGCTATTTACTGAAGGCCTTGTATTTGCGAGGTATAGTTCGCATTTGCGAACCCCCGCACTCCCCTTTCATCTTCGCATTTGCGAAGATTGGTTGGCATTTGCGAACCAAGGCTAACCTGGCTCTTCTCGCAATTACGAGAAAATCTTCGCATTTGCGAAGATACCAGCTGGGTGAAAAACCAGCTGTGTTATTTTTCAGAATTTGCTCCAACGGCCTATCAAATCTTTATCCGAGCCCCCGGGCTCCAAACCAAACATGCACACAACTTCAAAAACATATTACAAACTCGCTCATGCGATCACATCGCCAATATAACATCATTTTCATCAAATCAAGCCTCAAGTTCATGATTATCTTTCTTTTAGTTTCATAACTTTCAAATTTGGAACTCAAGGTTCAAAACACATCAAACGACATCCAAATGTCACCAAACTTTGCCGAAAGCACATATATAATATTTAAGACTTGTACCGGGTGTCGGAACCAAAATATGAGCCCGATACCATGGTTGTTTAATCCGTTTTCATTTAATAATTTCAGCAGAAACAATTTAACAGAAAAATTCATATCTTAGGCTCTAGGCCTCAGAATTCGACTCCGGACACATGCCCGAGTCCCATATTTTCCTACGGACCTCCGGGACCGTCCTATCTCGGGTCCGGGTATATTTACCAAAAATGTTGACTGAAGTCAACTATATCAATATTAATATCATTTTTTCTTAATATTTTTCATATAATTCACATATTCTATCAAAAAATCTTTCCGGCTATAGGCCCAGATTATGTACGTAAATCGAGGCAACATAAAATGAGGTTTTCAAGGCCTCGGAAGTGCGGAACAAGTGAGGAAAAAATAGGTGATGACCCTTTGAGTCGTCACATCCTCCACCTCTAAAACAACCGTTCGTCCTCGAACGGACAAGAGAAGGAAGTACATGAGTTGGGGAACAAATGTGGGTAGCGGCTCCGCATATCAGACTCGGACTCCCTGGTCGATGCCTTAGGAGGCCAACCTCTCCACTGAACACGCACAGAAGGAAAACTCTTCAACCTCAACTGTCGAACCTGCCGGTCTAAAATGGCCACCGGCTCCTCCTCGTAGAATAAATCATTGTCCAATTGGACAGTACTGAAGTCTAACAGATGTGTGGGATCGCCGTGGTACCTCCGAAGCATAGATACATGAAAAATTTGATGCACGACCGATAAGCTAGGTGGCAGAGCTAGTCTGTAAGCCACCCCTCCCACTCGGTCTAGAATCTCAAATGGACCAATATACCTGGGGCTGAGTTTGCCCTTCTTCCCGAGCCTCATCACGCTTTTCATAGGCGATACTCGGAGCAATATCCGCTCACCAACCATGAAATCTACATCTCGAACCTTACGATCCACATAAGTTTTCTGTCTAGACTCGACTGAATGCAATCTCTCCTGGATAGTCTTGACCTTGTCTAAGGCCTCCTGAACTAAGTCTGTACCCAACAACCGAGCCTCTCCCTGCTCAAACCATCCTACTGGAGACCGACATCGCCTACCATACAACTCCTCATACGGGGCCATCTGGATGCTAGACTGGTAGCTGTTGTTGTAGGCAAACTCCGCTAATGGAAGAAACTGGTCCCACGAGCCTCCAAAATCAATGACATAGGCTCGGAGCATGTCCTCTAGAATCTGAATAGTCCTCTCGGACTGGCCGTCCGTCTGAGGATGAAAATTGTACTCAACTGAACCTGGGTGCCTAACTCCTGCTGGACCGCTCTCCAGAACCGCGAGGTAAACTGCGTACCCCGATATGAGATAATAGACACCGGCACCCCATGAAGACGAACAATCTCCCTGATGTAAATCTCTGCTAACCTCTCCGAAGAGTAAGAGGCAGATACTGGAATGAAGTGTGCTGACTTGGTCCGCCTATCAATAATGACCCAAATAGCATCAAATTTCCTCCGAGTCAAAGGAAGTCCAGTAATTAAGTCCATTGTAATTCGCTCCCATTTCCACTCGGGAATTTTGATTCTATGGAATACACCACCAGGCCTCTAGTGCTCATATTTCACTTGCTGACAATTTAGACACCGAGCGACATACGTAGCAATGTCCTTCTTCATCCTGCACCACCAATAGTGTTGCCGTAAATCCTGATACATCTTCGCGGCGCCCGGGTGAATAGAATACCGCGTACCGTGGGCCTCCGCTAAGATCAACTCTCGAATCCCCTCTACATTGAGCACACAAACTCGCCCCTGCAATCTCAATACTCCGTCATCATCTAGAGTTACCTTCGTGGAACCTCCCGCGGTACCGTATCTCTCAAGTCACGCAAATGAGGATCATCAAATTGCCTCTCACGGATACGCTCTAATAGAGATGAACGAGCGACCGTGCAGGCTAACACTCTGCTAGGCTCAGAAATGTCTAGTCTCACGAACTAGTTGGCTAAGGCCTGGACATCTAGATCAAGTGGTCTTTGACTGATCGGAATGAATGCGAGACTACCCTTGCTGGCAGACTTTCTACTCAATGCATCGGCCACCACATTGGCCTTACCTGGGTGGTATAGGATAGTAACATCATAGTCCTTCAGCAACTCTAACCATCTCCGCTGTCTTAGATTCAACTCCTTTTGCTTGAACAAGTACTGTAGGCTTTTGTGATCCATGTATACCTCACACGCCACACCATAGAGATAATGTCTCTAGATTTTTAAGGCATGAACCACTGCTGCCAGCTCAAGATAATGAACTGGATAATTCTTCTCATGTATTTTCAACTGTCTCGAAGCATAATTAATAACCTTACCATCCTTCATCTATACCGCTCCAAGCCCCGTACGGGATGCATCACAGTAAACTGTATAAGGCCCTACAACCGTAGGTAGTATCAGCACTGGTGCTGTAGTCAAGGTTGTCTTGAGCTTCTGAAAGCTCACCTCAGACTCATCTGACCACTGGAACTGGGCACCCTTCTGGGTCAACCTGGTCATCGGGGCTGTAATAGAAGAGAACCCCTCTACAAATTGACGGTAGTAACCTACTAACCCCAAGAAACTCCGGATCTCAGTCACTGAAGCTGGTCGAGGCCAATTATGGACTGCCTAAACCTTCTTTGGGTCCACCTGAATACCTTCCACTGATACAATATGACCCAGAAATGCTACCGAGCTCAACCAGAACTCACACTTCGAAAATTTGGCATATAGCTAATTATCCTTCAGAGTCTGAAGAACCACTCTGAGGTGCTGCTCGTGCTCTTCCTGGCTGCGGGAGTACACCAGGATGTCATCTATGAAGACTATCACGAACAGATCTAAGTAAGGCCTGAATACCCGATTTATCAACTCCATGAATGCTGTTGGGGCATTGGTCAACCCGAAGGACATGACCAAGAATTCATAATGCCCGTACCTGGTGCGAATGGCTGTCTTAGGAATGTCGGCTGCCCTGATCTTCAGCCGATGGTAGACCGATCTCAAGTCTATTTTTGAGAACACCCTCGCTCCTTGGAACTGGTAAAATAAATCATCAATCCTCGGTAGTGGATACTTGTTATTTATTGTCACTTTGTTTAATTGTTGGTAATCAATACATATCCACATTGAGCCATCCTTCATCTTCACATATAACACGGGTACTCCCTAGGGAGAAACACTGGGCCTAATAAAGCCCTTTTCTAGAACGTCTTGCAACTGATCCTTTAACTCTTTTAACTCCGACGGGGCCATACGATAGGGTGGAATAGAGACGGGCTGAGTGCCCTGTGCCAGATCAATACAGAAATCAATATCCCTGTCGGGTGGCATGCCCGGCAGGTCTGAAGGGAAAACCTCGGGAAACTCCCTGTCATGCCCGGATTTTCCCCCA
This sequence comes from Nicotiana noctiflora, assembly GCA_032618575.1. Classification (NCBI taxonomy): domain Eukaryota; kingdom Viridiplantae; phylum Streptophyta; class Magnoliopsida; order Solanales; family Solanaceae; genus Nicotiana; species Nicotiana noctiflora. The sequence continues at coordinate 49,542 of JASVEL010004898.1, forward strand.
ACATCGGGATCATGATGGCGCCTACTCGTGGTAGCTAGGAAAGCCACCGTATTAAACATTTTCCTATTTCTACCAATATTTCATACTCAATTTTATTAACAAGAACCATAACATTAATGGAACAAATGCGGAAGACTTTATCAAATTAGAAATAAGCAGTACCAAGGTAAAACAAATACTGAAATCCTCTGCCCAAGACGTGGAGTCACCAACTCACGAACTACTACTGAATACTACACATAAAGGTCTGAAGAAAAATGACATAAATCTGTTTGTCTCGGAATAAGGAGACTACAGCTAGTAATATAAATAAGAGGAAGAGACACCGGGCCTGCGGACGCCTGCAAGCTACCTCGGTCTCAAAATGCTCAACTCCCACGCAAGGCTCTACTGCTGCTGCTCCTAATCAAAACCTGGACCTGTGCAAAAATGCATAAAAGTGCACTATCAGCACAATCCGACCCCATGTGGTGGTAAGTGCCTGGCCTATCCCGGCGAAGTAGTGACAAGCCTAGGACCAGACACCCACAAAAACCTGTACAGTTCTATATCCATATGTACACCACAATATAACTGAGATATCAAGTAAACAAAAACCAACAAGAAATATCATAAAAGGGAAGCTCATAATTAACAACAATCATTAAATCAACAAAAGAAACCAAAGTATGATGGAAACAATTAATGACATACAAGGAATAACAAATAGTTGCACGGCATCACCCTTCGTGCTTTTACTCTCATCCTCACCAAATAAGCAAATAAAATGCACGGCATCACCCTTCGTGCTTTTACTCTCATCCTCACATCCATGGCACGGCATGATCCTTCGTGCATGGTTCAATAACAAGGCACGACATTACCCTTCGTGCATAATCAATATCACAAGGCACGGCATGATCCTTCGTGCATAATCAATATCAAGGCACGACATTAACCTTTGTGCATTAACAGTAAAACAAGGCACGACATCACCCTTCGTGCATTATCACTCTTCCTCACCCAAATAACAATCACAGTTAAGGGCAGAGAAAGAAAACAATAATCATGAACCATCCCGGCAAGCGACACAATAATCATCACAACAAAGTCCCGGCAAGGGAAAACCAATGTACAATTCCACAATAAGTCCCGACAAGGGAGAACAATGTATAATTCACAACCCGGCAAGGGTTCAACAATTCATCACAGCAAGTATCAACAATGACTCACGGTCATGCTAGATGCCAGTGTATGGATGCTCGTCACCATAGCCCATACACCGCACTCGATCACATAGCACATAACACATAATCCTATTCCCTCAAGCTAGGATAGAACAAACATTTACCTCTAGCCTTGAAGTCCAAATTATTCTTCAATTATAGCTTTTTCCCCGAATTTTTGCTTTCAACTAGCTCGAATCTAATCACAATTGATTCCATTACATTAATAAATACTAAATAACTTGGCTTGAATGCTTAAAAATGGTTTTCTCAAAGTTTACCCCAAAATTTTCCAAAACGCCCCTGGCCCCACGTGTTCGAAACTCGGGGTTCAGACCAAAGTCCGGTTACCCATTCCCCCACGAGTTCAAATATACGATTTGTTTCAAAATCGGACTCAATTCGAGGTCTAATTACCCAATTCATGAAAACCCTAGGTTCTACCCAAAAACATGAATTTCTACCATGAAAACCTTTGATTTCTATTGAAAAACATGTTTAATGTTGTTAGGAATTGAAAGAATTAAGTAAAAAGTGACTTACAATTGCATTGGAGTGAATTTGGCCTTGAGGGTTCGTGTGTAGTGTGTGGGTTTTTGAAAGAATGAGGAATGAGCTGAAAAATTCATTTAAGTATAAAATTGCACAGCTGCGGGTATCGCAATTGCGAACATTTGTTCGCAATTGCGAACACTACAGGTCTGGGGTCTGTGGCTCTCGCATTTGCGAGACAAGCTTCGCATTTGCGAACTTGACTGGGTCGCTGGGGTTTCGCATTTGCGACAATATGTTCGCATTTGCGAACATGGACTGACTTCTGAAGGCCTCGCATTTGCGAGGTTTAGTTCGCATTTGCGAGGTTTAGTTCGCATTTGCGAACCCAGCCTTGACCTGTCACCTTCGCATTTGCGATAAATTCTTTGCATTTGCGAAGACACCAGTTGGGTGAAAAACCAGCTGTGTTATTTTTCAGAAATTGCACCAACGGCCTATCAAATCTTTACCCGAGCCCCCCGGGCTCCAAACCAAACATATACACACAACATCAAATACATATTACAAACTTGCTCGTGCGATCACATCGCCAATATAACATCGTTTTCATCAAATCAAGCCTCAAGTTCATGATTATCATTCTTATAGTTTTCAAAACTTTCAAATTTGGAACTCAAGGTTCAAAACACATCAAACGACATCCAAATGTCACCAAACTTTGCAAAAGGCACATATATAATATTTAAGACTTGTACCGGGCGTCGGAACCAAAATACGAGCCCGATACCAAGGTCATTTAATACATTTTCCTTTAATAATTACAGCAAAAACAATTTCACAGAAAAATCCATAACATAGACTCTAGGCCTCAGAATTCGACTCTGGATGCATGTCCGAGTCCCATATTTCCTACGGACCTCGCGGGACCGTCCGATCTCGGGTCTGGGTCCGTTTACCAAAAATGTTGATCGAAGTCGACCATATCAATATTAATATCATTTTCTTCAAATTTCTCATAGAATTCATATATTCTATCACAAAAATCTTTCCGGATTCATGTCCGGATCATGCACGTAAATTGAGGCAACATAGAATGAGGTTTTCAAGGCCTCGGAAGCACGGAACAAGTGAGGAAAACAGGTGATGACCCTTTGGGTCGTCACACTCCCGTACAATAGGAACTGAATCAATAGAAGGGATTTCCGCGCTGGAATCACGAACATACACCAAATAAGCTAGACACCCCTTCTCGACCATGCGTCGAGCCTTAACATAGGAAATAACAGTGCGAACGGAGTGGCCTGAGGTCCCTCTCCACTCTAGTCGGGGTGATTCTGGCAAGGCCAAGGGCATGACAATCTAAGATAGCACAGTATGGGGACAACCAGTCCATCCCTAATATGACATCAAAATCCACCATGTCTAATAGCAACAGATCAACACGGGTCTCAAGACCCCCAAAAATAACTATGCATGAACGATGCATCCGGTCGACTACTATGGAGTCACCCACCAGTGTAGACACATAAACTGGAATATCCAGAGCATAGCTGGGTACGGCCAAATACGGTGCAAAGTAGGAAGACACATATGAATATGTAGACCCGGGGTTAAATAATACTGAAGCACCTCTGCCACAAACAAGAATGGTACCTGTAATCACGACATCTGATGCCTCTGCCTCTGACCTCTACCTTTAGCTGGATGGTCTCCACCTCTACGGTCTCGACCTTCACCTATACGATCTCTACCCCCGCCTATGGCTAGCTGGGCAAGCTATGGGTCAGCTGGGGCCTGAATCACGGGACGAGGACCCCGCTGCTGAGTGTTGCCCGTCGCTAGAGGGCAAATCCTGACAAGATGACCTGGGCCACAACAACCATAACAACATTTAGGCTGATGGGGCTTCTGGCCTCGACGAGCTGAATGGCCCCCACGAACACTCTGAAGAGGCTGAGTACTAATGGGAGGCTGATCTAAATACTGCTTACGAAACCCACGATCACCTGGTCTACCATGTGAAGCCTGGAGGGCTGAATGAAAAGGTCTGGAAGACTGGCCCCTATCAAAAGATTCCCTGCCTCTAGAAAAAGAACTACTAAATCTGCCGGAATAACGAGGCCTCTTGTCTGAAGGATAACCACCTCCCCGAGCAAGAGCCATCTCAACTCTACGAGCTGCATTAGCTGCCTCCTGAAAAGATATATCACTCCCAACTCCCATAGCCATCTGAAGTCTAATCGGCTGATTTAGCCCATCTATAAACCTGCGGACCCTCTCCCGATCTGTGGGGAGTATCACAACCGCATGACGTGCCAGATCAACAAATCTCGTCTCATATTGAGTGACACTCATAGTACCCTGCTGGAGGCGCTCAAACTGCCTCCGAAGTGTCTCCCGCTGAGTAACAGGGAGAAACTTCTCCAGAAATAAATCTGCAAACTGGTCCCATGATAAAGCCGGGGACCCTGCTGGTCGAGTCAAACAGTAATCTCTCCACCCAGTCTTGGCGGATCCTGAAAGCCTGAATGTGCAGAAGTCAACTCCATTGGATTCCACTATTCCCATAGTTTTGAGAATCTCGTGGCAACTGAATAAGAAATCCTGAGGATCCTCTGATGTGGCACCACTGAAAGTAGTGGTAAACAGCTTGGAGAACCGATCAAGTCTCCATAGAGAATTAGAAGTCATGGCCGCTCCATTTCCGGCCTGAGCTGTGGTACCTGACTGAGTGGCCATAGCTAGCTGAACCACTAGTGCCTGAGGCTGAGGAGCTACTGGCTCCGGAGTACGAGCAACAGGAGTCTGGGCCCCTCATCCAGCCTGAGAAGCGGCTGGTGCAGCTCGTAATAAGCCTGCTCTGGCAACCCTGTCCATAAATCCCGCTATCCTAACCAAATCCTCCCGAAGATCCAGGGTAAATAAAGCCTCTCCTAGGACCTGAGCTGGGCCCACTAGAGCTGCTGGGACTGGAACCTCCTCACCAATCTCAACATGAGGCTCCACCTATGGAATAGCTGCCTGGGGCTGGGCTATGCCCCTACCACGGCCTCCGATACGGCCTCGGCCTATGCCCCTCACGGGAGCTGCCTGGGGCCCAGGCTGCTGATCAGCGGACGAAGAAGCGTGTGTCCTCACCATCTGCGAAAGGATAGAGTAGAAATTCAATCATTATTTGAGGAACAAATCGCACGACAAGAAGGAACAAATGAGAGACTCTTACCTAACTCAATAGAATATGGAGGACAAGTACAGACGTCTCCGTACCTACCCCTCAAACTCTACTAACTTGTTCGTGAGTGGTGAGACCTATGTAACCTAGAGCTCTGATACCAACTTGTCACGACCCAGATTTTCCCCCGTCATCGGGATCGTGATGGCACCTACTCGTGGTAGCTAGGCAAGCCAATACATTCAACATTATCCTGTTCGTATTATTATTTTTATACTCATACATACTAACAAGAGAAATAAATATTCAATTTAAGAAATGCGAAAGACTTTCTAAATAGAGATAAATAATGCCAAGGTAAAACACTGATGAAATCCTCTACCCAAGACGTGGAGTCACCAACTCACGAACTACTAATGAATACTACACATAATGGTCTGAAAGAAAATAACAAAATATTTGTCTATCTCGGAACAATGAGACCACAACAAATAGTATAAGTAAATGGACGAGACGCCGCGTCTGCAGACGCCTGCAAGCTACCTCAGTCTCGGAATACTCAACTCCTACGAATACTCTACTGCTGTTGCTGCTCCTGTTCAAAACCTGGACCTGTGCAAAAACGCACAGAAGTGTGGTATCAGCACAATCCGACCCCATGTGCTGGTAAGTGCCTGGCCTATCCCGGCGAAGTGGTGACAAGCCTAGGACCAGACACCCACGTAAACCTGTGCAGTTCCATATATATGTACACCACAAATAACAAGAAATACCAAGTAATAAATTCAACAAGAAGTATCATAAAAGGGGAAACACAACAGTTAACAACAACTATTAAATCAGTAATGGAAATCAGAGTATAATGGAAACCAAGTAATATCAAATAAGGAATCGCAAATAGTTGCACGGCATCACCCTTTGTGCTTTTACTCTCATCCTCACATCCATGGCACATCATGATCCTTCGTGCATGGTTCAAATAACAACGGCACAGAATGTTCCTTCGTGCATAATCAATATCACAAGGCACGTCATGATCCTTCGTGCGTAATCAATAATAAGGCACGACATTATCTTTCGTGCATAATCAATTATATAAGGCATGGCATGATCCTTCGTGCATAATAAATAAAACAAGGCACGGTGTCACACCTCCCTTTTCACTACCCTTTTTACGATCCCTTTTAAGAAGATACATTGGGTATACCTCAATGTTTAAATACCCGAGAAGGATATAATAACAAAGAGGAAGGAGTTTTTTCCAAACAAAGGACAATCGGTTCAGGATTTCATTTAATTTTCAGAGTCGCCACTTGGGAAGATAATGGTGTCCCAAGTCACCGGTTAATCCCGAATACGAGGAAATTGACTCTGTTATTATAGTCCGCGAAATAGAAACCTGAGTAAGGAATTCTGTTAACCCGGGAGAAGGTGTTAGACACTCCCGGATTCCGTGGTTTCAGCACGGTCGCTCCACCGTCGGTCTCAATTTTATATGACTTGTTATACGTTTTTAACAAATGTATGTGTTTCCAACTTTAATATTTTACGAATTGCGACGTCGCAAAAACGTATTTCGAGTCACACCGCAGCCAGTACGCCTGTGACTTTAATACATTTTGGCTTCGTCGGGATTTATGATTTGAGTTGCACCAAGTACACACTCGTATTAAGGAAGGTATGTTTATTAAATCGTGCCTAATAAGTGTCTAACGGCTTTAAATCTTTTGGGAAAGGTTATGGAATTTACTATTAACCTTCCCGGATCTATTATATATTTTATCAATTACTTAAAAGGGGGCCCCACTGTTTGTACTATTATGTGAGGCTCGTCCCGTGTATCTTTTAAAGTCCATACTTATAGTGTCACAATATTTTCTATCAATGTTTTTTCCCTTAATCGACTATATATATATTTCCAGAAGTGAGTCCAGGCCTTTGTTGTTTCCATTGTTATTGGGCCTGGACTTCTGGATTAGTAATCAACAGGACACAGTGGGCGTCTGGGTCTTAATAACCCAGACTAGATTAAAGTTTGCCTCCAGAGTCCCAATTAGTAATCGAATATACTCCAGGCCTTCGTCGCATATTAGGCCCAAACCAGAGATGAAGCAGTAGTAATAAAAATGAAAATGAAAGCTCATGATAAAGTAGGAACTCAGAATCAAAAGAGAGATGAATTCAAACTATATTTTTTATTTATTAAGAGGTAAATTCTGTACAAGGCTACCATATTGAATCTGAACCATGAGAGTCTAGCATGCAGAAAGCTTAATTAACAAGACTATTTTTACTTTATTCTCAAGGACTAGTTCACGTCATTGGCCTGACTTCTCTATTACACAGGAGACTATGTTTTGAATAGAACTAAACTAAGCGATTTCATCATTTACACCTAGCATTTAATTACTGAAGCTGAATTGACTCACTCGCAGATACGTAATTACATTTCATAAATGAGTCTGGTAGTGTGATATCACGAAAATCAGTATTAACTAAGCTATAATTTTATCTTATTGTTGCTGTTAAGAACCTATGTGGATCTAAACGTCCAAATGACAACTTAAATCGTCTACATAAAACTAACTAAAGTTATTACTGTAAGCTTGTTGTTATCGATTCATGTCAGGATTAATCGATCTTATTCTATGATTTTAACCTATTAAACTAGGTGATTTAACTACTATAACTATACTACTACTGTTTTTACTACTTATTACATTGTTTTTATTTGAGCTTCTACTTATAAATACAATAGTATCCTAATGAATTACAAATCAAAACTAAACTAAACAACTAATTAAGAAAACAAAAAATGCAGAAGACAATAGAGATTTTAAACTCGAAACTTCATTTTCATCACAGCTTCAAAGTTACATAGCTTCGAACAGGGATGTGTACCTGATTCAACAAACAAAACTCGATGAGTTCTAAGGGATATGAAATAGGCACAACAGTTAGACTCAACAAGCAATGCAACAGTGAAGAATTGAATTCCTAAATGAACAGATGATAACACAGCAATCAGCAGTTAGAAAACCCAGCAAAATAAGCAGAAATTCCAAACGACTTCAAATATGAACTTCAGCTAGAGAAACCAGGTAACTATTTGCTATTTTAATGTAGAATGTTTTCTGAAAATTTTTGTTTTCCAAATCCAGCCCTTAAACTAGTCCTAAATGGGGGTATTTATAGGTGTAGAGAGGTGAAATTTTTTGGGGGAAAAGATAGAACATAATTCTATTTCCCTCCCCTCCTATTTTTCCAAATCTTACACTTTGAACCCATTTTTTGTTACAAGATCCCTTCCAGCATGTGCTGGAAGGTTCTATTTGATTCCATTTTAGGGCTTTTACAAGTGTGTCCCTACTTATTAGTGTTTTTTACTGAATTACTTTTTCCTTAAGACCAATATACCCTTAATTCTCTGCAAAATTGCAGAAATCAGGAGCTCAAATGTCTTATGTATCCCTATAGGCTCTATTAAATCTACATTTTTGTCATTTCATGTTCCTTATATTCCCTTAAAGGCATTGGTTAATTACCCGACCTACCTAGGTCAGATTTTCTGAGAATCAGGTCTTATTTAACTAATGGCCAACCTTTGTATTAGTATTTAAGGACATGCCATATCAGACTTAAGACTTATTTTAATTTTAGCCATTTCTCTTTCATTTTCTGTTATTTGAAACTAATTTTCAACTAGCCTACTTATTATTCTGTACTAAACTATTTGAGACTTAGCCAGTCTTAAGATTGGACTTGGCTTTGCAATTGAAGCCCATTACTGAACACAGGCATGGCTGAGACCTTTGCAAGTCTATCCACCTGTGATCATGGGTCGAGCTGGGCTTTGGTAAGTCTAAACTATTAGACTTAAACCAAATTTATTACACATCCGGCCTATTTAAGTTTTAGCCAGTGTGTGAAGCCTATCAGAGTAGGTTAGTTGCAACACTGACCATTCTTAGTTATTTAACTCACTTATAGCCTTTTTTGTGGTTTTTTTCAATTTTAACCTGTTCAAAGACACTTAACACATACTTTTCAATTTTAACCATTTACAAGTTTAACACTATTGCAGCTATAACCAATCCACCTAAGCATGATAGGCATTAACAATATTCAACTCAACACAAGGTTGTTGCAAACATAGCCAATTTCATAAATATTGCACACATAGCCAATAAAATCAGAATCATTCGTCAATCAATTAAAACTCAGAGAAAAGGGTTGAATATTGTTGAATTTCAATCAATAGACTTATAATTCAGATTTCACAACACAGTGTCAATTAGTCATGAAACAGGCATATTCCAGACTTCCTTATGCTTAATGAACCACTAAAAACCCCAAGTCATACTTAAGATGTTCTCGGCTAAACACATTCAGGTAAAACTCATAAAGCAATTTCAAAAAAAAACATGGTTTGCAAAGATCAAAGATATGCATGAAGAGATGTTAATCAGAGAATAACCAAGCTTAAGCAAAGTAGACATAACAGTAATCCTTAAGCAGAGTAGACATGGAGAAATAGAACAATCCTTAAAGGCAAAAATCCCCAATTTAAACATACGAGTCATATAAATGAAAGATATGAAATAAAGACAGGAAAAAGCAGAACAAACAAACAGGATTTCTCAAAGACAAGCCCTAATCTAAACATGCAGTCTAATATACTAAGAGAAAACATATGAATATAGATAAGATAAAGAAGAATAGATCTTAAAAGAAAACCAGAATAAACAAACAAAATTTCTCGAAACAAAACCCTAATCTAAGCATGCAGTCTAATATACTAAGAGAAAACATGCTGAAACACATAGAAATAAACAAGATAACAAAACACTAAAGAGAGCAAACAAGAAAGGAAGAGAACTTAGCTTGCAAGAACTGTCTCCTGAGCTTTTCCCATTTTCCTTTTCCTTTTTTTTTTTGAGTTTTCTCTTTTCTTTTCCTTTATTTTCTTTTTTCTGGTTTTCTTTTCAGGCTTCAAGATGAAGTAATTTTATTATTTTAGTGGTGGGAATAGGTTTGGGGTTTCAAGAAAGAAGGGTTTGTTCAAGGTTAGTTTTCTAGGTCGGCCGGAGTTAGGGTTCCGGCGACCTATTTTGGGATATTCGACATTTTGGGGAACATTCGAGGGAAACCGGGTATGGGGGGTGATAGATATGGTTATGAGGATGCTTTGGTGTTAATTTGGAAGGGGTTTGCATGGTTTTGGTCATCGGCGGTGAACTCCGATGACCGGAGTTTCAAGAAGATGAAAGGCTTTTAGGGTTTCATGGAGTTTTGGTAGGGTTTTGAGATGAAGAAGAAGAGAAGAGAAGAGAAGAGAGGAGAAGAGGGCTAAGATCTTGGCCGGAGACTGCCATGGAGATGACAGTCTCCATGGCCGGCCGACTTTGAGAGAGATGAAGAAGAAGAAGAAGAAGAAGGAAAGGGGGCGGCTAGGGTTAGAATATGAGGCGAATGGCCGGTCTCTAAGAGACCAAGGCCTTATATACTCGGGG
>JASVEL010004899.1:0-86736 GCA_032618575.1 Nicotiana noctiflora
TAGAGAAAAATAGGTGAGCATTTACATACCTAAAAGCGGTAAAACTGCACTAAACGACCAAGCAAGGTCTGGAAATAGAACCCAAAATTCAAGCTTCCAGCAGAGGACAACAGCAACACGGTTTCTTCAGCAAAACCAGAAATATCGACACCAAATGCTAGCGAAATATGCTTCTCCGTTCTCTAAATGTGTGTGTGTTTAAAAATGTGAGTGGGGAAAGAAAGCGAAGAAGGAGAGGTGGCGGCTAAGGTTGGGTCTTCCTCAGAGCGAGGGGAACTAAGGAACGGCTGCTAAGGTTCTAAAAGGGGGAGGTAGGCTTCTGTCTCTCTAGGAAAAAAATGGACGTTTAGGGAAATGGGGAAAGGAAAACGACGTAATTTTGACACTAGGTAAAAATTGGCCAACCTATATACATTTTTTGAAGTTCGAGTCTTGGAGGTTGTGAGTTCGAGTCTCCCCAAGAGCAAGGTGGGAAGTTTTTGGAGGGAAGGATGCCGGGGGTCTATTTGGAAACAGCCTCTCTACCCCAGGTTAGGGTAAGGTCTGCGTACACACTACCCTCCCTGTACCCCACTAAGTGGGATTATACTCTGGGTTGTTGTTGTTGTTGTATATACATTTTTTAAATTTTTTTAATTTGTACTTACTTTTTTAATAACTCAAGCTTCGTTTCTCCTCCTCCTTCTCCTTCATTTTCTTTTTCTTCTTCTTTGTATGAGGTCAATTTTGACCCTATACACCTCTCCGCCGAAGGGTACACACACTAAGTATATATTTGCTACAGTAAGGGCACGACACGGATGTAAGGGCGGAGGCGACGCAGTTTAAAAACCAGGCATCCTCGCTAGGAGAACGTCGACCACGTTTGGTATTTTTATTACTATTTTAAGGAAGGCCTCTTCTTTTATAAAGAGGACATTCTCATTGTAAAAGGCATCAGTGTTATAATCAAATAACACAACTCTCTCATTCTCTCCTATTCTCTCTCTATCTCTATCTTTGATGAGCAACTTTTCTTGAGTTCATAATATCATCTTGTAATATTAGATCTACAACATTATTATCGTTCTTACATCTCTAGGTCTATTATATTTGATTACGACTTACCCTCCCATATTTTTTATTGTTTCTAGCTTACAAAGTACATTTTTAACTTTTGAGCCAAACTATTTGACGTTGTCTATGGGGATTTCAAGAATCAAAATCATAGTATCCACCGAGAGATCAACCAACTACCTTTCTCTACACCACATGAAAACAAAAAATGGCTGAAAATAACACTACATCGAAAGCTATAGTGGGTGTCACAACCAATCTTCTTGGTCCTCTCAATGAGACTAGTGACGGTGTCACCATTAATGCAACCCCCAACATCACACAAGGTGCAGAGATCTCATCTTCCCCATCCGAAGATCTAACAATCTTTCACGAAAAAGGAGCTTCCACATGTGCTATTAAGAAAGCACCATCGGTGGTTAAAAAGCTATTGGAAGAGTGGTTGACAAGCACCCTAAGTGGCTTGGTTGAGAAATCACCACAAGGCAACATCAAGTATGTGCCAATAGTAAGCATCACCGCTGCCATGGGCAAACATGTGGATACACGAGTAAATAACTAACCCATTGAGGCACAGAACAGTAATGGTACGCTAACTGCCATCCTAAGGAAGATGGAAGAAATGGAAAACGAAAACAAAGTTCTCCGCGACCAGATGAAGGAATACCAGGAGAGGGTCGACAAGATCCCCGGAGCTCCCAAGTTGCTACCAAAACGCGACGCGGGGAGGTTCGTAGAGAAACCATACACTGAAGAGGCCGCCCCTTATTCTATCCCAAAGGCCTTCAAGATGCCTCCCTACTTGAGGGTGTACGACGGAACCACAAATCACGAACGTTACTGTTTGAAGGGCAACGACCTATAAAAAAAAGGTACCGTCGGTGCTGCTAAAAAAGTTTGGCGAGACGTTGACAGAAGGGGCCTTGACATGGTATTCTCAGTTGCCAGCTAAGGCAATATCAACGTTCGAGGAAATGGCGGATAATTTTGTCACTGCCCATGCGGGTGTGAAGATAGTGGAAGCAAGGGTCAACGACATCTTCGCCGTTAGATAAACCACACGAGAAGGGCTCAGGGACTTCCTAGCTAGGTTTAACAGGGTAAAGATAAGTCTGCCGAATGTATCGGAAGGTATGGCAATCGCCACTTTCCAGAACGGGCGACGACTCAAGGGAGACCGAGAAGCTGCTGAGCCGCCTCATGAAATACCTCCTACCACATGGGAGGAAATCCACAATGCCTATTGCGCCGAGGTACGAGCGGGCGAGGATGATCTCAATGGGCCAGCTCAACAGCTAACGGCGATACAGTAAAAAATAAGGAGAGACCGACGCAATGAAGGACGACGAGAACAACTCACATGCTCCAACAGAGACCGACATCAGCCATACACCAGATCCTCCCATCCGCCGCCCAGTCATACGGACGCGTTACAGCGACACGTCGCCCTACTCCAAAACAAAAGAGCTACGCGCCCTTGTTATCCGCACATAACTTTTACGTATCTCCTTCAGAAATAGTGTACGCACTGGAGAAGCTAGGCACCAAGGTGTAGTAGCCTCAAAGATGAAGTCAGATCCTGCCACAAGGAAATCAAACATCCTGTGTGAGTTCTATCAGGAACATGGACACAAAACCGAAGACTGCATAGGCCTACGGCAAGAAATGGTTAGGATGTTGAACCAGGGATACCTGAAGGAGCTACTTAGTGACAAAGGGAAAATCAACTTTGCGCACAAACGGGAACAACCCCATGGGCCGCCAAAGCCACCTTCCCCAATACGAATGATAAACATGATCGTCGGTGGCAACAACGAGCGACGATCAACCACGTCAAATTTTCCAATACATACAGACAAAAGCGGACCAACTCCCACGAATGGTATGACGACTTCAAAGATAGTATCACATTCGATAAGTCTGATGTTGACGGTGTCTTTCCCTCACTATGATGCTTTAGTTATTACTTTACATATCGCTGGTACGGATGTTAAGAAAGTCATGATCGACGATGAAAGTGGCGCCTGTATTATCCACCTAAGGGTCCTTGCACAAATGGGACTCGAGGATAGGGTAATACCGTGCTAAATAACACTAAGTTGTTTTAACAATGCAATGGAGTAAACATCCGGAAAAATAACATTGCCCGTCTTAGTGGGAGGGGTCACACTGGAAACAACTTTTCATGTGATGAACCAAGAAACGACGTGCAACGTCATCATAGGATGCCCGTGGATACACGCCATACGAGTGGTTCCTTCAAGCCTTTACTAGGTGATCAAATTCCCTACCCCATGGGGAGTATTCAGCATTAGGGGAAAGCCATGCACCGCACAAGATTGCTACAAAATAACTCAAGATTACGCCCACACCCAACAACTAAAGGGGGCGAGTTCGGAGGCATAGCAATTAGCTGTGTTGGGTACTAAAGTCGACCCGACAGTGGACGCCATCAGACATCCCGACGTCATGGAGGCCTATAAAGCAATGGCCAAAGATCTCGACCCAGTCCAATTGGACGACACTGACCCAGCGAAGAAAGCCTAATTCGGCCACGGCCTCGCCAACCCAAGTAAGTATCATGAATCCCTAACTAACCATGCATATCTATTTGCTTTCTCCCATTCAGATATGCCAGGGATTTCGCAAGATATTTCCACCCACAAGCTGAACCTCGATCCATTACATCTGAACGTGCAGCAAATGAAAAGGAAATTCAATGTCGTAATCAATGAAGCGGTCAGTGAGGAAGTGGACAAACTGCTTACCAACGGCTCCATCAGGGAATCAAAGTACCCCAGTGGGTCGCCAACGTCGTCGTGGTCAAAAAGAAAAATGGAAAGTGGAGAATGTGCATAGATTTTACCGATCTAAATAAAGCATGCCCAAAGGATTCATTTCCACTACCTCACATCGACCACTTGATCGACGCCACCACAGGACATGGGCTGTTAAGCTTCCTAGACGCTTACTCCGGCTACAATCAAATCATGATGGCCGAGGAAGATCCAGATAAGACTACTTTCATCACCCATCAAGGGACTTACTGCTACAAAGTAATGCCCTTTAGGCTTAAAAATGTGGGGGCTACGTACCAGAGACTAGTCACCAAGATGTTGAAAGAGCAGCTCAATAAGACTATGGAAGTCTATATCGACGATATGCTAGTGAAGTCGATAAGAAAAGAGGATCACATCGACCACTTGAAAGAAGCCTTCGAGATATTGATGAGGTATGAGATGAAGTTGAACCCCGAGAAATATGCCTTTGGTGTAGCCTCAGGGAAATTCTTAGGATTCCTCGTATCACAATGAGGTATCGAGGTCAACCTAGAGCAGATCAAGGCGATAGACGCGATACCTGAAATGCTGAAAAGCAAAAACAGGTGCAAAAGCTGATGGGGCAAATAACCGCCCTATATAGATTCATCTCGCGATCCTCCGACAGATGCCACAAGTTTTTCAATGTACTAAGAAAGGAAAATGGGTTACAGTGGAGTAAGGAATGTGTCAAAGCCTTGAGAAAACTAAAGGCTTACCTATCTTCGCCACTACTACTAGCCAAAGCAAATTCGGCCAAGCCCCTGCTGGTGTAACTGGCCGCATATGAGGTCATCGTTAGTGCATTATTGGTTTGCGAGACTAAAGGTATTGCAATCCCCTATTTACTATATTTGCAAAACCTTAGTAGATACCGAAACGCGGTATCCACACCTTGAAAAATTAGCTCTAGCGTTGGTCGTAGCTTCGCGAAAGCTCAGACCCTATTTTCAATGCCACCCCATAAAAGTAGTGACGACCTTTCCCTTGATAAGCATCATGCATAAGCCTGAGTTATCAGGCAGGCTCTCCAGATAGGCCATAGAGCTCAGCGAGCATGATATCTCGTATCTTTCGAGAACTGCCATCAAGTCGCAAGTATTCGCCGACTTCGTGGCCGACTTCAGAGTAGAGATACTGCCAGAGGCATAAAATGAGGCACATCGTACCCCCTCTAACACCCACTTATGGGCTTTTTACACTAACGATGCCACTAATGCCTCGTAATCGGGACTGGGACTCATTCTTGAGGTCCCCACGGGCGAAATAATTCACCAATCCATACGATGCTCCGAGATGACTAACAACGAGGCCGAGTATGAGGCTGTTATTGTAGGTATAAAACTATCCATCAAGTATGGAGCTCGATTACTCATCCTCCATTGTGAGTCCAAGCTCATGGTGAACCAAGTCACTAGGACTTACCAAATCAAGGAGCAGAGATTACAAAAGTACCAGTCGGAAATCCACAGATTAATGATTGAGCTTGATGAGTGCCACTTCGAACAGGTTCCGAGGTCGTAGAACGTCGAGGCAGACAGCCTAGAAAACAGATTGCACCCACTAAAAACTTCGACAAACAAAGTGTGGTCACCTTCCTTCATTCAGCATTGATCATACTAAGGTACTCTCCTTAAATTTGACTTGGGACTGGCACAACCAGTTTGTGTCCTATTTGCAGGATGGGACACTCCCGCTTAACAAAAAGGAAGCCAAGAAGCTCCGCGTACAGGCCGCCCGGTATTGCCTGATAAACCGCGAGCTCTGCAAAAGGACCTTTGGCGGACCCCTGGACAAGTGCCTAGAGCCACACCAAATGACAACAGTACTCGAAGAAGTACATAAAGGCCATTGCGGTGCCCACACAGGTAATCGCGCCCTCATGCACTGCTTAATACGATCCGACTACTATTGGCCAACTATGAAAAATGACGCGGTGGAATATGTCCGCCGATGCGAACAATACCAAAAGTACGCCCCCATGATACACCAACCAGGAGAGCCTCTCCACTCAGTCACTTCCCCAAGTCCTTTCCTCAAATGGGGAATGGACATAGTCGGCCCGCTACCAGCAGGACGAGGAAAGGTACGATGTCTATTAGTTTTAAATGACTATTTTTCCAAGTGGGTGGAAGCAGGTGCGTATGCCCAAATATGCGAATAGGAAATCATCGCTTTCATATGGAAGAATATCATCTGCCACTTCGACATCCCCAAAAAAATCACATGCGACAACGAATGGCAGTTCATCGGCCAGGAAACAACTGAATTATTCGACAAATGGCATATTAAGCGAATACTCTCCACGCCATACCATCCCTCCACCAATGACCAAAAAGAGCCATCCAACAAAATAATACTAAACATACTGAATAAGAAGCTCGAAGACACCAAAGGGATATGGCCTGAGCTACTACCAGAAATACTATGGGCATACCGGACCACGCCTAAATCCTCCACAGGAGAGACACCATACTCACTGGTCTACGAAACTGACGATGTCATACCGGTCGAGGTCGGCGAACCGAGCCTTAGGTATTCGCATACAAGCGGAGCAAAAAATGAAATGAGCATTGTCACACCTCCCTTTTTTACTACCCCACTGTTTAGGAGAAAGCATATAAATACGCTCGTAGGGTATACCTCGACGCTCAAATACCCGAAATGGATATCATAGCATAGAGGAAGGAGTTTTTCCAATTAAAGGACAATCGGTTCGGGATTTTGTTGAGATTAATCAGAGTCGCCACCTGGGAAGATAATGGTGTCCCAAGTCACCGGTTAATCCCGAATCCGAGGAGTTTGACTCTTAAAAATGTATGCGAAGCAAAGATCCGGATAAGGAACTCCGTTAACCCGGGAGAAGGTGTTAGGCATTCCCGGGTTCCGTGGTTTTAGCACGGTCGCTCAATTGTCGTTCCTGACTCTTGTTTGACTCAACATAGATTTTTAAACAACAAATAGTGCTTTTTACTTAAATATTTTTTGTATGGAATTTGCGACATCGCGAAAACACGCCTCGAGTCACACCGCAACCAGTACACCTGTGACTTTCGGTGTATTTCAGCTTTGCCGGGATTTGGATTTGAGTCGCACCAAGTGCACACTCATTCATAGGAAAGTACGTTAAATCGTGCCCTAAATACGTCTATCGGCTTTTATTTAGGGAGAGGCTATGGAATTCGCTATTAGCCTTCCCAAGTCTAATTATGTTATGCCATTACTAAAGGGGGCCCCGCTATTTAATGTTGTGCGAGGCTCGTCCCAATTATATTTTAAAGTTCAATCCTAGGAAGTGTATACTACGTTTTTCTAATTGTGTTTTTCCCTTAATCATATTTCTAACACTAAGTATTCCAAGTCTCAGCCCATGTCGTTTGTCACAACTTTTATTTTGGGGGGGGGGGGGCGCTAAGCTTCTGTATTTAAGCTTAAACGAGTATTAGATCGGCCCAGGCCTCAAAGGCCCAGGCAGTCTTCAAGTCGATATCGGACAACTCAGTTGGTTTCGCACCCAAGGTTCAGGCCCATAACATATATTGGGCCCAAACTAAATAACAGTAATAACAATTGAAATAAATGGACAAAGATACACATCTGATACAAAAATGCACTTTTATTTATTCAGTAAAGGGAAATCAATACATCAATTATCGACATCAACTATGAATCAATTATTTGTCACCATAAGCTAGAACTAACATACTGCTTCTTCTTCTTACACTATCACTTGATGTTCATACTAAATCTGAGAAGACGTTTGATTATATAGGAAACTTGAAGAACGATTAAGCTAATTAACTACGGATCTGGACTAATTAATTAACTACACACGTATATTTACATTACTAGTTTCATTATGTGCTAAGCATTTTAACATTACAAATCTGGTTCTAGTTAAGTTGCTTCAGTACCCAGTTATTTCCTTCTATAGCCTGCTCAGATCTTGCTCCTGATCCTTAAATTTAAACTAATTACAGGAGCAGCGATTACACACTCTAATTGCCCCATTGTTCGACTTCAAATACCCATAAATGAATGACTTAGAGACTTATGCATAATTATACTACTAATTTCATTATGACTTGTTTTATTACCAGATTATTGGCCCAATCCTGAATGAATCACTGCTTGATCTAACATTTCCTATTTTTAAAGCTTATCTATGTTTAAATGACATCAAATATGTGATTATGATTTACGAAGCTACTGTGAGTGAGTGATTACTGGTTTGGAAACTATTATTAACTAACTTGTGTTTTAAAGTTTTTTTTACCTATTTAAGCTAAGTGATATACTATCTACACTACTCTACCATCATTATACTACTTATTACATTGTTTTTGTTTTTGTTTTTCAGCTACTACAGGCTACTACAAAGAATAACTAACAACATTAAATTATGAGTTACATAACAGCATATAATCAAAATCTAGATCTTCATTTCTATTTCAACAACTCGTCATTACAGCTTCGAATGAAAGAGATGTACCTGGATCAAAAATGAAAATCCAACGAGTCTAGGGGATAAAAGCAAGCAACCAGCAATAGATCCAAACAACAATGCAACAGTGGAGGATTGGATAGCAATGAATAAGGAAAACCACAGCAACGGCAACACAAGTAGAAATCTAGGCAAATAATCGAGCAGAAAACCCAAAGAACCAGATTGAAATCAACAGATTCTAACTCGAAAAATCCCAGAAAACCCTATTGCTATGCTAGTATTTTTCTCTGAACTTTTTCTTATCAAAAGCCAGCCCTTAATACACTCTTTTTGGGAGTATATATAGGCATGTGCCAAGGCTGAAACTTGGGGAGAAAGTATGGGATTAAATCCCACTTCTCCCCCTCTTAAAATTTCCAAGTTTCACTTAGGCCCCATTTCAGTTATGAAAAACCCTTCCAGCATGTGCTGGAATGTTCTAAAAGATTTCTTTTAGGGCCTTTTACCTATGTAACCTTAAGGGTTAGGGATTTTTACTGATTTCCCTTTTTAGGGAGACCATTATACCCTTTAATCTCTGCAAAATTGCAGAAATCAGGGGTACAAATGATTCCCTTACCCTCCTATATTTCAAACTATTCACTATTTTACCTATTTGGTTTCTAATTATGCCCCTAAGGACAATGCTGATTTACCCGACCTGCCTAGGTCAAGTTTCAGCTTTTTGAGGACTTATTTAACTAATGGCCAGCCCTTGCATTGGTATTTAAGGGCTGGCCAATTCTACTTTAAGGATCTTTTGCAATTTCAGCCTTTTTTAACTTAGTTCCAGTTAATTAAGACCTTATTATTTCAATTTTAAACTAATTGCAGGACTAGCCTGCCTTATTACTATATATGACTATTTAAAAACTAGCCAGTCTCAAGTTGAGACTTGGCTTGGGTAATTAAACCCAATTGCTTAACAGTTGGGCCCAAAACCTTTGCAGGTTTGGCCACTTTAATGTTCAGGGCTCAAAAGAGAGCCTGGGCAAGTTTGCATTTGCAGACTTAGCCATTTTGCACAACCAGCCCCTTTTTAAGGTGGATTGTGTGTTAGGGCCTTATAGAGTTGGTTAACCTTTTGCAAAGTTGACCACTCTTAGGTCAATTATTGCTAATGACCTATTTTTATTCATTTTAAGTTAATTAAGCTAATTTGTAGGATTAGCCTGCTTAATGAAAGCATTCAAATTGTTAAACTAATGGCCAACCTCAAGTTGAGACTTAGCCTGGGCAATTGAAGCCCAATTACTGAACAAAGGCTGGGCTAAGGTCTTTGCATACCTAGCCACCTAAAGTTCAGGGCTCAAACAGAGCCTGAGCAAGTCTGCCTTTGCAGACTTAGCCCATTTTTACACAATTAGCCTACTTAAGTGTTGGCCAATGTGTGACAGACCTAACAGAGTAGGTCAATTGCAAAATTGACCACTCTTGGTCACTTATTTAACTTGTAGCCTATTTTTTGTGATTTTCAGTTAATAACCTATTTAAAAACTAGCCATTTTCATGGAACCTAATGCTAGCAGCTATAACTAATCCCCTAAAGTTAATGAATGTTAATCAAATGCTCATACTAACAAAACTGCTGAGAACTCAATCATTTTCGACATGTATTGCACACATAGCCACACAAGGTCAAACAATGTGTATCAATCAACCAAAACTCAGAAAGGGAAATTTGATGTGGTTGAATCTTAGTTAATCAACTAACATTATCAAATTTCATGTGACACAGTGTCAAATAATGTCAATTTAAACTTAGTTACAACTAGCTCAGGTCAGATGACATTTAAGAAACCTCAGAACCTTTAAGGTTCATGACGTAAACATATATAGAAGCATATACTCACACACAAAACATGGCTCACAAGAATCAAAGGATCTATGATATCACTTAGACTCACTAAACCAACCCAAATGCAAGTCATGACATATAAGATGAAGAATGAGAATCAAGGTAACTTTTGACTTATCAGAAATAGAATATGATTTGAAATAGACGAACAAAACAACAAACATATAAGAGATGAGAAATAATGGTCAAACATTTAAAGAATCAAAAGAGAAGAACAACCATGCTTTTAACAGATCAGAACCACAAGTCAAGAAGACGAAGAAAAGACACTTCTTTAAACTTAGAAGAAGAAATAACCATGATAGATAGAACAAAGGAACCAAGTCAAACAAGATGAACAAAAACCTAATACTAACAAGCTCTTCAAAGCAGAAAAATAACGAACAGAAAACCTTAGCATTATCAGGCTCTAAAAATAACACAGAAAGAGATATAGAGGATGAGCAAGTTAAAAACCCTAAACTAACAAGCTCTTCAAAGCAGAAAAATAACGAACAGAAAATCTTAGCATTAACAGGCTCTAAAAATAACACAGAAATAGATGTAAAAGATGAGCAAGTTAAAAACCCTAAACTAACGAATAGAACACAAGAATATTGGGAATCTAAAGAACAAATAGAAACATAAAGATGAAAATTGAACAGATAAACAGAGAAAGCAAAGAAAATAAAACATAAAGGAGGGGGTACTTAGCTTAGCGGGGCCTGTCCCCCGAGCTTTCCCCTTTTCCTCTTTTATTTCACTCTGTCTCGAACTCTTTCAGACCCTCTTATTCCTTTGTTTCTTCTTTTCGTTTTTTCTTTTTCCTCATTTTTCTTTTCTGTTTTTTCTTGTTGAGCTTCAAAACGAAGCCTTTAAGGCTTTTAGTTGCAGAGGGATGTTTGGGGAAGGTAAAAGACTAGGTCTTTGAAAAGTTTGAGTTCTGGGTCGCCGGAGTTAGGTTTCCGGCGACACCGTTTTGGATATTTGAGAAGCTCCGGGGATATTCGAGGGGTGTAGGTGGTATGGTTGGATAGATCGGGTGAAGAGGGTTCGAATGGCATTGGTTAGGGGACGGTTCTCGTTGTTTGAGTGGTCACCGGTGAAGTTCCGGTGACCGGAGTTTGGGAAGAAGGGTCTGATTTTAAGGGGTTTTGGTGAGAAGGTGAAGAAGAGAAGAAGAGAGGCGAGAGAAGTGGCCGAAGACCACCGTGGAGGGTGGTGGCCTCCATGGCCGGCAGGGTTTCGTAAGCGATGAAGAAGATGATGTAGAAGAAGGGAGAGATCTCTGGGGCGGCTAAGGTTAGGGAATTGTAAAATGGCCAAAAATTCTCAGACACAAGCTTTATATAGGCGAGGGGGATAAGGTGATCTGGACCGTTGATCTGATGAAGATCAACGGCTGCGAGGCGCGTTACAAAAACGACGCCGTTTGGATGCTTATGAGACCAAGGTCTCGCCCGTTGGATCAACTGAGATGGACGGCTTTGATCACTCTCTCACATTTAATTAATCAAAGTAATTCCGCTATTATCTCAGCCATTGGATCAAACACGATGGACGGCTGAGATTGTGTCTTCTTTGGAATCAGACGGGCCAAACTTTGGGCCAGTTCACTGGGCTAGACAAATGAATTTCAACTGGCCCAGTTTTATTAAAACTATATGTTTTTTTTTGTATTTTTTGCTATTTAATTATTTTTATGTATTTTCTTTTGTACTTTTTTTTCTTTTATTTTATGGAATATTATAAAAGCCTAATGTCCTACTTACCCTAATTATCTAATATTTTTTGCAATTTTTCTACTATTTTTCTCTAATTTTCGCTATTTAAACTATTTTTTGGTGATTTTCTTCTTAAAACTAATTAATTAAAACAAAGTAATTACCTAGCCTAATTTTTTGATTTTTTCTAATTTTTATTTATTCAAACACACAAAGTGTAGCTAATTTCAAACAAAGCATGTAATTGCACTCAAAAATATATTTATTTTAATTTTGGAATTAATTGCCCGGTGCAAAAATCATGTGCTCACAGCTGCCCCTCTCTGCTCGGGAACACGAAGAGTTTCAGTGCAAAGACAAGTGAGCAATAATAAGAGATTTTTGCACATTGGCACATTCCGTAAAAGCATTTTTTGAAAATCTTTTGACCGCACCCTGCTTTAGAGGTTGCCTACATATCCTAGGCTAAGGAGGAATCAGGTCAGTGTAGTTCGGGAAGGTTTGGCAGTTTAAAAACTACCAGACTCACTGTTGCATTGACACTGTTGAGACTTGCTGACTTACTCCTTATTACACCGGGGGGAAATTGTAAAATGAAGAAGCTATTCTAAGCTATGATCCTACAATTACAATTGTTCCTGATCTAGCTTTTGCTCTTCTTTCTCTTTTTTCTTGATTTTTTGTGATGCCGACTCTCTTTTTGTTGATTTTCTTTTCTTGTTTTTCTCTTTTTTGTTGATTTTCTTTTCTTGCTTTTCCCCCTCTTTTTTTGATTTTCAATGATACTTCATGTCCTCGAGCTGAAGCCTGCTCAAAACAAAACAAAAACAACGAACTTTTTCTTCTGCCCCAGTGTGGGCTTTTAGCTAACATAAACCAAAAATTGCGGGAAGTAAATATGCAGAAATGTATTCCCTTGTTAGAAGGTGGGCGCCTAACAGAAATTAAATATGCGATGCAGAAAAGTATTCCCTTGTTAGAAGGTGGGCGCCTAACAGAAATTAAACGTGCAATGCAGAAAAGTATTCCCTTGTTAGAAGGTGGGCGCCTAACAGAAATTAAACGTGCAATGTAGAAAAGTATTCCCTTGTTAGAAGGTGGGCGCCTAACAAAAATTAAACGTGCAATGCAGAAAAGTATTCCCTTGTTAGAAGGTGGGTGCCTAACAAAAATTAAACATGCAATGCGGAAAAGTATTCACTTGTTAGAAGGTGGGCGCCTAACGGAAATTAAACGTGCAATGCAGAAAAAGTATTCCCTTGTTAGAAGGTGGGCGCCTAATAGAAACTAAACGTGCAATGCAGAAAAGTATTCCCTTGTTCGAAGGTGGACGCCTAACAGAAATTAAACGTGCAATGCAGCAAAGTATTCCCTTGTTAGAAGGTGGGCGCCTAACAGAAATTAAACGTGCAATGCAGAAAAGTATTCCCTTGTTTGAAGGTGGGAGCCTAATAGAAATTAAATGTGCAATGCAGAAAAGTATTCCCTTGTTAGAAGGTGGGCGCCTAACGAAAATTAAATGTGCAATGCAGAAAAGTATTCCCTTGTTAGAAGGTGGGCGCCTAACGAAAATTAAATGTGCAATGCAGAAAAGTATTCCCTTGTTAGAAGGTGGGCGCCTAACAGAAATTAAACGTGCAATACAGAGAAGTATTCCCTTGTTAGAAGGTGGGCGCCTAACAGAAATTAAACGTGCAATGCAGCAAAGTATTCCCTCAACCTGATGACCGGGGAGTGGATTTTAAAAGATGCTACCTTCTTCTTTTTGGTATTTTCTTTTTCCAATTGTTTCTAGCTCGTGATTTTCTCCACTTATTGGCAAACTTTCTCTTTTTGGTGTTTTCTATTTTCCACATTGGTTACATTCACTTTAAAGTGATTATTGACAATTTGTTCCTGCATGAAACAAAATTTATTAGATATAAAATGCTGGCAACTGGCATCTGTCGTCCCTACTTCTTATTGCTTTCTTCTTTTTTTTGCTTTTTCTTCTGCTGTGTAACTTTCAGCTGCTTATCTCTTGCAAACTCTTTTTGTATTTTCTTACTTTTCCCTTTTTTTTCTTTTCCTTTGGCCATATTTGCCAAACTTCTTTATTTCCTTCCCAATTCTTCTTCCTTTCTGATCCAGTGTCGTTTCAACTTTTGTCATTAGGAGCTGGTAGTTAGCTCTCAAAAGGATAAACAATGAAATACAGAAAAATGAAAGAAGAGTAAAAGGTGTTTTGGAGAGATGATAGAACTTATCTGGGTATTTGCTGGCTGATTCCGCTGACCATGCCATGTATTTAAACTCTGACCCAGTTCGTTCCAATCATTATTCTGACTTTGAATTGTCTTCAACCCAAACCGATACTATTTTTTGTTGCCTTTTCTCTTTTTTTTTTCTGGTAATCCTTACGATCGCCCTACGGTTCCTCGGAAGGTTTTCACCAATAGGACTCTCTCATTTATTCTCTCTCAACCTCACAATCGCCCTGCTGTGCCGTTTAAGGTTTTCACTGACAAGACTCTCTCATTTTATTTCTCTCAAACTCACGATCGCCTCACAGTGCCGGTTAAGGTTTTCACTGATGAGACTCTCTCATTCATTTTTTTTTCATTTTTTTTTGTCATTTTTCCTTTTGTCTTTTGTTTTCTTACCACGGGTGTTGTCCAATGTGCTGCTCTTCTTTCATTGCATCTGTTATTATCTCGGAATTGATAAGAAGGTCTTTCTTTGGACTGTAACGTGGCTTTTGGGATGGGTTAAAAAAGAAAGGTATAAAGGCTCAAAATCTACGAGGGTTCAAAAATATTTACAGCTCTCGAAATTATTAAACATAACTTCTGCCCCAGTTTCAATATGTGGGGAATCTTTGGATTTTTTCTTTATTGTGACTGAACCTCAGAGAGGCTGCCTACGTACCCTTTCGGGATCAAGTCGAAACGTAGTTCGGAAAGTCATTAACTAATGAATTTCTTTTGACTTTTTCCCGATTTTTGTCTTTTTCTCATTTTTCATTCATGTTTTTTTCTTTTTTTTTCTTTTCTACTTCTTTTTTTTTATCTTTTTTTTTCATTCTTTTTTTTTCGTTTTCTTTATTGTGCCATAATCGATTCCGAGAGAGGGATATGAAAGAATATGTTAATCATTATGGCTCAAAAGGGGTTGTCAATGGATAAAGTGTTTGGATAGAGAATAAAACGCCTTCGTCATTTCAATTCCAAAATCACAACAAAATACATAACATACAATTGAAAAGAAATCATACATAGTATCTTTTGACCGCATCTGAATTGATAGCAGTCTCCACGCACTTTCCTTCAACGTCTATTAAATATAATGCCCCATTGGACAACACCCGTGATACTACAAATGGTCCCTGCCAATTTGGCGCAAATTTGCCCTTTGCCTCGGCCCAATGCGGTAAGATACGCCTCAATACGAGTTGTCCGACTTCAAACTTTCGAGGACACACTTTCTTATGTATGCTATGGCCATTCTCCGTTGATACAACTGCCCATGGCAAACTGTGGCCAATCTTTTTTCATCAATCAAACTCAGTTGTTCCAGCCGGGCCTTTACCCATTCATCGTCATTTATTCCAGCTTCAGCTATGATCCGTAATGACGGTATTTCTACTTCTGCGGGTATAAAAACCTCCGTTCCATACACCAGTGAATAAGGTGTGGTTCCGATAGAAGTACGCACTGTCGTGCGGTAACCCATAAGAGCAAAGGGTAACTTTTCATGCCATTGCCTAGATCCCTCCACTATTTTCCGGAGAATCTTCTTGATATTCTTATTCGCCGCTTCTACCGCCCCGTTCGCTTTTGGTCTATAAGGTGTGGAATTGCGATGTGTGATCTTGAATCTCTCGCAAACTTCCACCATGAGATGACTATTTAGATTGGCTCCATTATCTGTGATGATCACCTTAGGAATTCCAAACCGGCATATAATTTTCTCATGCACAAAGACTACCACCGCTTTCTTTGTCACTGCCTTAAATGTCTTTGCCTCGACCCACTTGATGAAATAATCGCTTGCGACCAAAATGAATCTATGCCCATTGGAAGCTGCTGGATCTATCGGACCGATAACATCCATGCCCCAGGCAACAAAGGGCCAAGGTGCAGACATTGTATGCAATTCATAGGGTGGGGAGTGGATCAGATCTCTATGTACCTGGCATTGGTGGCATTTCCTTACATACCTGATACAATCACGCTCCATAGTGAGCCAATAATACCCGACTCTCAAAATATTCTTTGCCAGGACATACCCGCTCATATGGGGTCCACATGCTCCAACATGTACTTCAATCATAATCTCATCAGCTTGTTGTGCATCCGCACACCTCAATAACCCCAGATCTAGTGTTCTCTTGTATATAACTCCTCCACTGAGAAAAAATCCATTGGCCAAGCGCCTGATAGTTCTCTTCTGATCTCTCGTGGCCTGCTCCAGGTATTTGCCAGCTTTCAGGTATTCCCTAATGTCATGATACCACGGTTCTCCATCCAATTCTTCTTCTACAGCAAAGCAGTAAACATTTTGATCACGGACTTGGATCTGGAGTGGATCTATATACGTCTTGTCCGGATGATGCAGCATAGAGGACAGTGTGGCCAAAGCATCTGCGATCTCATTGTGCATTCTTGGGATGTGCTTGAATTCTATGAACTGAATATTTGGGACAACTCGTGTAAACAATACCGGTAAGGTATCAATTTCAAATCCCTTGTCTCCCATTCTCCCTGGATTTGGTGTACCAAGAGATCCGAGTCACCCATGACCAAAATCTCTTGAATACCCATGTCAATTGCCATCCGTAATCCCAAGATACACGCCTCATATTCGACCATGTTGTTGGTATAGAAAAATTGAAGCTGAGCTGTGACGGGATAGTGTTGACCCGTACATGAGATGAGTACCGCTCCGATACCAACGCCCTTGCTGTTGACGGCTCCGTCGAAGTACATTTTCCATCCTGGCTTCTCATCTTGTTCTATTTCCTCGACATTCATCGCCTCCTCATCCGGAAAGTATGTCTTTAGAGGCTCATATTCATCATCTACTGGATTCTCTGCCAAGTGGTCCGCAATTGCTTGCGCCTTCATTGTTGTACGAGTCACATAGATAATGTCAAATTCTGTGAGAAGAATCTGCCATTTAGCAAGTCTCCCTGTAGGCATAGGCTTCTGAAATATGTACTTCAGAGGATCCAGTCGTGATATCAAGTATGTGGTATATGCTAACAAATAATCCTTCAATTTCTGGGCCACCCAGATTAATGCACAACAAGTTCTTTCAAGTTGAGTACATTTCACCTCGTAAGATGTGAACTTCTTACTGAGGTAATATATAGCTTGCTCTTTCTTGCCTGTCTCGTCGTGTTGGCCTAGCACACAACCAAAGGAGTTGTCAAGCACTGTCAAGTACAGAATCAGAGGTCGCCCTGGCTCTGGAGGAACTAACACTAGAGGATTGGCCAAATACTCTTTGATCTTGTCGAAGGCTTCCTGACATTCGTCGGTCCATTTTACTGCTGCATCTTTCTTTAACAACTTGAAGATTGGCTCACATGTTGATGTCAACTGAGAGATGAACCGACTAATGTAATTCAACCTCCCCAATAGGCTCATTACCTCCTTCTTGTTCTTCGGCGGAGGTAGACTTTGGATGGCCTTGATCTTTGACGGATCTAGTTCAATACCTCGCCGACTCACTATAAATCCCAACAACTTCCGGAGTCTTTGGAAAAACTTTCTCAAATCCCTCACATGATCAGGTTGCTTTTTGGACTTTATGATGACATCGTCCACATATACTTCAATTTCTTGATGCATCATATCATGAAACATCGTGGTCATCGCCCTTATATAAGTTTCCCCGGCATTCTTCAATCCAAACGGCATTACTCTGTAACAATACGTTCCCCAAGGTGTAATGAAGGCAGTTTTCTCAGCGTCTTCTTCGTCCATCAGGATCTGGTGGTAACCGGCATAACAATCTACAAATGAACCGATCTCATGCTTGGCGCAATTGTCGATCAATATGTGAATGTTTGGCAATGGGAAGTCATCCTTTGGACTGGCTTTGTTGAGGTCTCTGTAGTCCACACACACTCTGGTTTTTCCATCTTTCTTTGGGACCGGCACAACGTTCGCCAACCAGGTGGGGTATTTGGTGACTCGTATGATCTTTGCTTCAAACTGCTTGTTCACCTCTTCTTTTATCTTTACACTAATATCCGTTTTGAATTTCCGCAACTTTTGCTTTACTGGCTGGCATTCAAAGTAGATAGGCAACTTGTGTACCACCAAATCAGTGCTAAGTCCGGGCATGTCATCATAGGACCAGGCAAAAATGTCCTTAAACTCATGCAACAACCTTATCAATTCTTCCCTGAGGGGTGTCTCCAAATGAACACTAATTTTTGTTTCCCGGACATTATCTTCGCTCCCCAAATTGATGGATTCTGTATCACTCAGATTCGGTTTGGGCTTTTCCTCATATTGTTTCATGTCCTTACTTATTTCCTCCAGGGCTTCCTCATCCTCACATTCTATCTCACTATCTTCCTCAATTTCTTGTATGGTAATATGACTGTCAGAACTGGGTCCAGAGTCCTTCACGCATGACATGGCATCAGAATCAACACATGCAGAACTGTACAAAAGAAAAAATAAAGAAAATATGGCAAAAAATGAAGAAAAGGGAAAACTGCATTTCATTGATAAAAAGATGAACAAAGTTCGGGATACATTTTGATTTTCTTTTCATGAGGGGAATGGGAGAACTACAAAAAGTAACAATTATTTTTCTGGGAAAGCAATGATGAAATTTTCGGAGCTAACTACCAGGACTCCTTCCTGATAGGGAAAGGAGTGGCTTCCCAATTGTTCAACATGATGCCAGGTCCCACAAACTGTACATCCATTTTGCTAGTGCCCTCCCCTACTTCAAACATATTCACATCTCCAAATATCTTCTCAAAACTCAGAATTTCTTCATCAGGTCGGGTCTCGATGTACTTTGACACAACAGATGTCCGATATTTAGTACCAGGCTTGATGAAGGTGTCGGACAGTTTGGGTATGGGCTTAGGCAAGGTCCAGTTCTTTTTGGCTTTGGAGGCTCTTTGGATGTCGGCATAGGTGGGTTTGAACCCTAAGCCGAAAGTACCTTTGTGTTCTGGCAATTGAACCGGTTGGGTGACCCCTTGCAATGCTTTGCCCAATCCCTTTCCTGGCGCAAACCCATTTTTAAGCATCTCATTGGCCACCATCACAACAGTTGGTGCCACCGTAGAGATCGACAGTTTCTCTCCTTCAGCAATTCTATTCACTGCTATGGCATCTGTCACTTGGTAGACCCAAGGTCCTCTATCTCCGTCAGCATCATCAAATGGCATCACAACACTGCAGGTATTTTCTTCTCCATGTACCATAATTTCTTGCTGCTCCCACTCGAATTTGACCATCTGATGTAAAGACGACGGCACTACCTTGGCCGCGTGGATCCAGGGTCGGCCTAGCAACAAATTATAGGACACAGCAATGTCGAGCACCTGGAATTCCATAGTAAAATCCACAGGACCAATGGTCACTTCCAAGATAATGTCTCCCAATGTGTTCTTACCTCCACCATCTAATCCTCTCACATTTATACTGTTCTTCCGGATTCTGTCCGGACTGACATTCAGCTTCCCCAAAGTTGATAGCGGGCAAATATTTGCGCTTGAACCATTATCAATCAATCCTCTGGTCACTACCGACTCCTCGCTCTTCACCGTAAGATACAGTGCCCTGTTATGCTCGGTTCCCTCAACAGAAAATTCATTATCTGAGAACGTAATTCTCTTAGACTCAAAGATCTTATTGGTAATCTTTTCAAGGTGGCAGACTGAGATCTTCTCTGGAATATGAGCCTCGTTCAGTATCTTCATCAGAGCTTTCCTATGTTATTCTGAGTGTATTAGCAACGAGACCAAAGAGATCTGCGCTGGGGTTTTCCTCAGCTGCTCAACTACAGAGTAATCCTGTGATTTCATCTTTTTGAGGAATTCCTCCGCCTCTTCTTCTGACACTGGCTTCTTTACCTGATTCTCTTTTACTGTTTTCATTCTTCTTAACTCTTCTAGGGCGAAACACCTCCTAGACCGAGTCAGACCTTGAGTTTCATTGATTTCCCCAGATACCTCTTTCCCTTTATAGATCATTGCTACCTTGTTGTAATTCCAAGGTACAGTCTTTGTGTTTACTACCGGCATCTGCACCACCGGTCTTATGATCACTGGTTTCACATTCGCGCCTTTCACAGTCAATATCGGCTTCACGCCTGGTACTATAACCTTCAAACTCTCCACCACTAATGGCCTTTTTGCTAGTTCCTCAACAATCACTTTTTCTTTCTCGGCTTCCTTTTCCATTCTGCTACTTGCCTTAATCATCATAACATACTGAGACGGCTTTCGACTGCTCTCATCCTGTGCCAATTCTATCATATGCGTTTCATGGTGAGTTGGCAGTGGGTTCTGCGTGATGTTTGGAGCTTCCGGAGCTTGCACTTCAATTCTCCGACTATCAATAAGATCCTGGATAGCATTCTTCAGATGCCAGCACTTTTCGGTATCGTGTCTTGGTGCTCCTGAACAATACTCACATCTGACAGATTGATCAATGTTTCTCGGAGGTGGGTTTGGAAGTTTAGACTCAATCGGGCTCAACATCCCCAATTCTTTTAATCTGTGATAGAGGCTGGTATATGACTCCCCCAACGGGGTGAATGTTTTCTTTGTCTTATTCCTCCATTTTGGGTCAGGCCTGGGTCTGTTTTTGTTTCTGTAGGTTCTAGGGACAGGGTATGTGTTTTGTGTGTGGTATACATTATATGGGGCTTGGGCTCTCCATACATGTGGCGGTTGTGGTGGGTAGGTTTGGGCTTGTGGGTGGTGATAGTGCGGGGCAGTTGGTGGGTAATATGGTGGCAGTGGGTTATATGTGGCCGGTGCATTGTATGGGATTGGCGGGCTATATGTGGTTGGCGGGCTGTATGGAGTTGACGGGTTTGGTGGGTATGGACGGTATGGTCTTGGTGGTTGTTGGTGTTGGTTACGGTTCCAAGGCCTGCTTTCCACAGTTGCTACTTCTTCTTTTTTCTTCTTTCCAATTGCTCCCCCGTTCCCAGTCTGTATTGCTTGATTCGTGGCCTTAATGGCCGAAAAACTCATGATCTTGTTTGTTTTTAAACCTTCCTCAACAAAGCTTCCCATCTTCACGACCTCATTGAAACTATTTCCAATTGCTGACACTAAATGACCATAATAAGTAGGCTCCAAAGCCTGTAGGAAACAATCCACCATTTTTCCTTCCTTCATCGGTGGATCTACCCTTGCAGCCTGCTCCCTCCATCTGAAACCGAACTCCTTGAAGCTTTCTCCTGGCTTTTTCTCCATCTTCGTAAGGGATAATCTATCTGGTATGATTTCCAGATTGTATTGGAAATGGTTTGCGAAGGCTTGCGCGAGATCGTCCCAAACGAACCACCTGGTGTGGTCCTGGCGAGTATACCACTCCAAAGCTGAACCGCTTAAACTCTGGCATCCCTTCCTCCTGCACCTCTCATTTTACTGCAATAACCCCTGAGGTGGGCCACCGGGTCTCCATGTCCGCTATACAGATCAAACTTTGGCAACTTAAATCCAACAGGAAGTTGCACTTCAGGGAACAGACACAAATCCTTGTATGCCACGCTCACTTGCCCTCCCAATCCTTGCATATTGCGAAAGGCGTTTGTCACACCTCCTTTTGGCGCAGGCCCGCGAGAGCGCAAAGGAGTTTTTCCAATTAAAGGACAATCGAAACGGGATTTATCTATTTAATTCAGAGTCGCCACTTGGAAAAATAATGGTGTTCCAAGTCACCAATTTTAATCCCGAACCAAGGAAATTTATGACTTTGTATTACAGTCTGCGAAATTAGAAACCCTGGATAAGGAATTCTGTTAACCCGGGAGAAGGTGTTAAGCACTCCCGAATTCCATGGTTTTATCACGGTCGCTCAACTGCAAATTTTTGTTTCTATCTGATTTCTTTATATATTTTTATTTATGTGCTCTTATATTCCGCTTTTCAATTTTGGAAGAATTGCAACGTCACGAAAATACATTTCGAGTCACACCGCAACCAGTATGCCTGCGACTTCAATATATATTTCAGTTTCGCCGAAAATAAGATTTGAGTCACATAAATGCGCACCCGTATTAGGAAGGTAAAATTATTAAAAATTGCACCTAAAATGACTAACGTATTGTTATCTTTTGGGAAAGCCATGAAATTCGCTAAACGACTTGTCCCGAATACTATGTATTTTTGAATTTAAGTAATTGATGGGGGCCCCGTAATTATGTATTTGATTTGGTGAGGCTCGTCTCATTTTATTATTAAAGGCCAACTTAAAGTAACTAAATTTTCTATTTATATTATTTGTCTCTAAAGGACAATTAATTCACGAATATAAATTCAAGCATCAAATTCGAGTCTGAATTCAAACAAAAGGGTAAAACCTTTTAGCCTGAACCCGCTACCTAATTCAAGACCCAATTTTATATTCATGATTTAATTCCTATATTCCTAAAGTATGCTTTCATAGGGCATTTGATTTCAGCAGCCGAATTGGGCTTGAGACCAGCCCAAAAGAAGAAAAAAATCATTTGCACTCTTAAACAGGTCCATATGTAATATTGGCCTTATTCGAATTTTAAGTTGCTAAGTTTCAATTCACAACATGCTTAATTACTAGTATTCAAATACTAATTCTAAATTCATTATTATGCAATTCATTAAACATTTGTTAAAGCTAGTAATTCTATATGTTTACATCCAAATTGTTACCTTTGGAAGCCAATTTCAGACGCTACAAGAGTACACTGAAATCCTAACGCATTTGAACTATGAAACGCACTTAATTCTAAAGCAATTAAACATTTTATTTGAAGTTGAATGCAACACTTTATTTTAATTTGATCCTCAAGTTTAAAATGACAGCAAATTCCGAGTTAATGCATCAAACAAGACATTTTTATTGACTATTCCTATTAGCTATTTCATGATTAAATGACTTAATGATTTAACAAATAGTCATTTGTCCAATACAAGTCAATAACCTAACAATCAACAGTCCTATAATCAAAGTATTAGAGTTTTAAACAATATGAAAACAGTCATGTCTTAACTACAAACATAATCCAGTGAAATTCATGAAGGTATGATGACGCGTAATACGAAATGGTTATCAAAACAGCCAGGTTGAACTTCTATTCATTTCCATAGATCTGAGAACTACATAGTAAGTACCTGGCAATTACAATGAGGAGAGGTCAGTTGCAGCAGCAGTGAGATACAACAACAACCACAACACCAACAGCAGCAACAGGACCAACAACAAATCACAACAACAACAACAACAGTAGCAGGACCAACAACAAACACAACAACAATAGCAAGAGGCAGGATCAGAACAACAACAGAAGCAGCAACAACAAAGAAGCAGCAGCAACAACAACCACCACAACAACACAACAACAACCACAACAACAACTTCGACAAGAAACAACAGCTACAACAACAGCCTTAACAACACAGACCAAAAGCAACAGAAGAACAGGAGCAAACAGTGAATACTTGTGTGTATTTTTTAGGAGTGTACGTGGGTGTCTATGCTGTGAATGTGTGTATACTCAGTGTTTTCTATCTGAGTGCTTTGTATCTGTCTCAATGTCTATATGAAAACTCTGTGTATATCTCTCACCCAAGGTGTCTATCCCTGTGTGTATATCCCCCTCCCCAGCCTGTGTGTATCAACCCTATACTTATAGTTTTTTTAAATTCCCTCCTGAATGACCGCCACCAACTAAACTACTACCCCTGCCCATTCCTATCTCTGTCCAAATCACATTGCTTCCCTGAACTCCCCACTATCCAGTGTCCAGGTATGGGTTATGACATTAGTAATGCTGGTGGCAGGACACTAGTGGGATCCCCTGCTGTACAGCAGGTTCCACTAGCCCCTCTTATGGGCAGGTGATTAAACAACTAACCTTAATCCAGTCCTAACAACTATATCCAATTAACTCCTAATCTTAAAATCTATTTCAGTTTCAAATCAAACAAACCTAAACTCACTTCAACAATGCTAATCACTGTCCGGAACTTGAAACAACCAAATTCTATGAGATTAGACGACGACATTCAATTAACTACAACACATATCATGGATAACAAATTAATCGGCAAGACAGTGATTCTAAAAATCTCGGCCAAAATGAAACCAAGTATTCAACGACGCTATTCGAAGCGAATACGCATTTGACCACATATGTAATCAAACAAACAACATAGGAGAGTAATTGACCAAATAAAAGGTCCTTGAGAAGAAGTGACAAATAGGGACGGCCAACAGGAATGAGAAGAAAATCAAACGAATTAAACTAAACAAATACACAAACAACAAATACCTAATTGAAATAAATAGGAAAAGGGAGATTACCTCGAAAGAAATCGAAATCAAAGCAGAAACCGGGCCGTTTTGAGCTTGGACTTGAATTTGGAGTCTAACGGACTTTAATTGAGATGTTTTCAAACGAAAACATCCCAATTAAATTCTATTAGGCTTCAATTTCTCTCGAATCTAAACGAAGACCCTAATTTTGAAATCTAGGGTTCATATGGCCGCTTTGGGAGTTTTGGGTTTCCGGTCGGATTCGAACAAAACCAAAGGTGGTTTGGGTGTGAGGGTGGTGTGAGGAGTCACTGGTGTGAATTTGGGGTGGTTTGGCGTGGTTTGGGTTCTAACTCGAATCTTCGATTGAAGATTCGAGATGTTTGGGCTTGATTCGAGAAAAATGAAGGATGGATTCGTATAGAGGGGGACTAGGAGGTTCTACGGTGTTAATTTGGTTGGGATTGGCCTACCGGAACCGCCGCGAGGCGATTTTCGGTAGGCGGAGGGCGGCGGAGGCACGGCGGAGGTCGATCGTCTCTGGGAGAGACGAAGATGGGTCTGGGAGAAATGAGACGGGTATGGGGGTATTGGGGCTTTCTTGGTGTGTTTAAAAAAAGAGATTTAATCTCGGCCGTTGGATGATGAGAATCCAACGGCCAAGATCAAATAATGGGGCGATTAATGTGATCCATCAGATCAACGCTGATCGACGGCTTGGATCTCTTCACTTAAAACAGAATGACGTCGTTTGGTCTTGGTAAGAGTGGGTCGAACCGGGTGAGATGGTATTGATTGGATTGGGTAAGGGTTTTGGGCTAATTATTTTGTTTGGGTTCCGGATTTAGGGGCCCAAATCTTTTTTCTCTTCTTTATAATCAACACAAACATTCTAATTAATTAAAATAAAACTATATGGATACTAATACTTATCAACACACCACTAACAAATAAACATAAAATCCTATAATGACAACAAAGATAGAATAAAAATATGTATATTATTATATATTTTTGATTTTTCCATTTCATAAAATAAGTAATTTACCAACTAACTCAAAATTTTATAATTACGTTTTTAAATGCTATTACATATATTTTTTGTTTTTATTAATTTAATCACATAAGCATGCGCACACAAATACAAATAATAAGAAAATTAATACCAAAATCCACAAATATTGCAAACAACGCAAAACTCTTTTATTTTTGAATCTTTTTAGGAGTAATTCGTGTGGGGCAAAAATCACGTGCTCACAGCTGCCCCTCTTTGCGCGGAAACAAGAAGAGTTTTTGTGCAAAGATAGTGAGCAAATACGAGCGATTTTTGCCCGTTTGAGCACTCCGTGTGAAGCATTTCTAAAAAGATCTTGACCGAGCCTTTACTTCGGGAGGCCTCCTACATATCCTGGGCTAAACAGGAATCAGGTCAATGTAGTTCGGGAAGTTTTGGTAGCTGGGACTACCATGACTGCCGTGATCTTGCTGTTACTGCTGTTGCTGCTGTTGCCACTGCTTAACTGATCTCCTTATTACATCGTGCTAAACAAAAATAAGAAGCTAGACTAAGTTACAATACTACAAATTCTTATCTATCCTTTTTAACTTGATCTTGTCATGCTCCTTGCCATTCTGCTGGCTCTGATGTTTCTTCACATGCTTCTTCTCCTCTGACAATTGTTGTCACGTCCTATCTTGATTGCCGAACTCCGACCATTGGTTCCTTCTTTGTGATCTTCGAACTATTCTCCTTCGAAATCTGAACCTATCTTTTTTGATCCTTGTTGCATTCCTTCTGATTATGAACTTGGATTCATGCTGGGGATTTCTGTTATACTGTACTGCTTTCCTTAACCAACTTCGAAAGTAAATCGCCACTCCATTCTTCAGGCGGGCTCCCTGACTTCAACTCTATCTTCAGAACTAAATCGCCTTTCCATTCTTCAGGCGGGCTCCCTGACTTCAATCACAAACTTTGAAAATAAATCGCCATTCCATTCTTCAGGCGGGCTCCCTGACTTCAACTACAAATTCAGAACTAGATCGTCTTCCTTTGCTTCTTGTACCATTTTATTCTGGCTGCATCGACTCTTGAACTATCATTTCTCCTAAATTTCCCTGTTTCGGAATTGCTTTCTTCCTGGGTCGTGTTGCTTTCCCTCATGACTGCTGGGGATATCTTTAGAACTGTTTACTTGCCTGCTGAGGACAATGATGCTGGGAAAAATTTCCTTCATTCCCTCATTTCCTTTGACTCATGCGCTTGAATTTTCGCTGGGATCTCTTGTTGTAACCCTCTGCTTTATGGTGGGTTACTGGTTTCAAGACCTGCAATGTAAAGACTGAAGACATGCCTCTTATTATACGGGTAGGCGCCTGCTTTTAGTATCAACTTTTGAATTTAAAATGCATGTTGGCAATAATTTACAAAATATGCAAAATAAAACAAACGTAAAATATCCTATTCGAGGGCGGATAGTCCCATTGTATCCTATTCTAGGGCGGATACATCCATTGTATTCTATTCGAGGGCGAATACTCCCATTGTATCCTATTCGAGGGCGAATACTCCCATTGTATCCTATTCGAGGGCGAATACTCCCATTGTATCCTATTCGAGGGCGAATACTCCCATTGTATCCTATTCGAGGGCGAATACTCCCATTGTATCCTATTCGAGGGCGAATACTCCCATCGTATTCTATTCGAGGGCGAATACTCCCATTGTATCCTATTCGAGGGCGAATACTCCCATTGTATCCTATTCGAGGGCGAATACTCCCATTGTATCCTATTCGAGGGCGAATACTCCCATCGTATCCTATTCGAGGGCGAATACTCCCATTGTATCCTATTCGAGGGTGAATACTCCCATTGTATCCTATTCGAGGGCGAATACTCCTATCGTATCCTATTCGAGGGCGAATACTCCTATCGTATTCTATTCGAGGGCGAATACTCACATGAGATCAATGTATGAAAGTGAACAAACCTGAGACGTCCTGTTCGAAGGTGGACAAACCTGAAACATCCTATTTGAAGGTGGACAAACCTGACACGTCATCTTGAATTGCCTTTCTCGTTTCTCCGAGAAAATTTTCAACAACGACAGAAAATTTTCTGCCCCAGTATTGGTGTTCTTCCTTGTGGCATGACTTTCTGCTATCAATATCACTTTCTTTCCCTGTTTCAAATCAAAGAAAATTTGTTAGTTCAAAACATTGTGAGCGGTTGTGCCGCTCCTGTGGGGTGGTTTTTCCTTTTCCCTTTTCCATTGCTCGGGGTTCCCAAAACTTGTTGGGGAATGATTTTATTTGCTGGAGATGATATTCCTGCTGGGGATGGGTTTTTCCATTTATCTCTTCCTCGTTCCGTGTTTCTCAACTTGCTGGGGTTATTTTGTTGTAGATGAGATTTCCTTTCTCCCTTTACGACTCTGTGTTTTCTGACCACCTCGGAACTTGCCGTAGATAACATTGCTGGGGGATTTTCATTTCCTCAAAATTGGTGTTTCACTCTTCTTGAAGGTTGTGAGGATGACACTGGTTCGAAGACCATTTCCCTTAAGACTTCCATTCTTCCCCAAGTGGGTATTGACTTCCAGAAAATTTTCAAACTGAGAAGAAAATTTTCTGCCCCAGTTTGATAATCTTCTTTGCACCATGTTTCTCTGCCGTCAATGGCATTTCCTTGCCTTGCATAATAATTGGAAAGTTGGTGGTAAGTTTTGAAGTCATTTCTCACTATGTTTTGACTAGACTCTGACTTTGATGGAGAATTTTGACAAAAGGAGAAAGATAAAAAGAAACAACAAATAGAAGACAAGGGAGGACTGACTCTCTAACCAGAAACAACTATAAAAACTTATCAAACGCGGATACCAACTCTACTGGTCATGACATGCACATATGGCCTATCCTCCGTCGTTAATTTCCTTTCACGATTTTTGTCTCGTGATTTCCATCTGATTATCACCTTTATTCGACTTGTAGTGCCCGAAGGGTTTTCACTTTCAAGCCTCTCTCGTTTTGATTTTCTCTCAGCTTTCGTCACCTTATGGTGCCTGTGAAGGTTTTCACCGGTAAGACTCTCTCATTTGTATTACTTTTAGCTGGGGATTGGGGTGTCACTGCCGGGATTGGGGTGTCACTGCCAAGACTCTCTCGTATTTCCTTTCTGCTGAGAATCAGAGTCTTTTCTGCTGAGAATCGGCGTGTTATATTATGATAGGACTCTATCCCTCGCCTGACGCGGCATCTTTTGAAGACTGATCGGAAGGTCTTTCTTTGGACCGTAATGTGGGATTTGGAAAGGGCTAGAAAGAAAGGGTATTGAAGGCTCAAAACAAAATCAATTTTGGGTTCAAAATTTACAACCTTCGGACCTAAATTTATTTATAATCAACACAATTTATCTTTGCCCCAGTTTCTTACTTGGGGGTTTTATTTCTTTATTTACACTATGACCGAGCTGTGAAGCGCCTACGTATCCTCTTTAAGGAATCAGGTCAAATGTAGTTTCCAATTCCTCTTTTTCAAATTTCTTTTTCCACATATTTTTCTTTTTCTTTTCTTTTCTTTATCTCCTTTTGTTGTTTTCTTTTCTTCCCTTTTTTCTCCTGTCTTTCAAACCTGTGTTTCTAGTCTTTGCAACTAACTCCGAAGGAGGGGTATGAAAGATTTTAAAATAAAGCTCAAAGGGTTGACGATGGATAAAGTGTTTGGATAGCAGAACAAAATGCCTTCGTCATTCCAATTTTCAAAGCATGCCAAGTTCAAACAACATATTCACGACATCTTCTGTTTGTGCCCTGATTGATAACCATATCGTCCATTCGCCTTTTCATCTGTCATTTTAAAGTATTGCTGGATGACACTTTCATTTCAGTATCACGAGCGAACCCCGTCTTAGAATAGCCAATTTTCCTTTAAGGGTTTCTTCATGTTTTACCTGCCCCAGTCTCACATGATTTGGGCTCCAAATAATCTCAAATCATTTTTATTTCTTTTTTTAAAATGACCTGATTATCTTCAAATTGCTTCATGATTAACCCTTAATGTTAGGCCAAAATTATGTGCGATGCCATGTCATTAGAGTCGGCGTTCGAACAAATAACAAACTTAAAGATAGAAGAACTAAACAAAAGATGACTGGGGTAATAAAAGACCGAAAGTTTCATAAACTAAACGGCGAAATAATTCAAATACAAATAAGCAAACCAAAATACAAAACGAAACTTGAAATGACCAAGCAAACTGCAATGACCAAAATGGAAAGATAAGGGGGTTTCACTTCAAAACAAGATCCGGGTCACAACCTCGAAAACAACTCGGAGAAATGACAACAAAACAAACCACCGAAACTCCTCCTGATTACCAAGCATGACTTCTTATATGTTGGGTCTAAGTGTGAGCTGGCAATGGATTCTGATTAATATTGGGTGCCTCTTGTGTCTGAACCTCGATCTTATTAGTGTCAATAAGATTTTGCACTGCATGTTTCAATTTCCAACATTTCTCGGTATCATGTCCGGGAGCTCCTGAACAATACTCACAGCTTACTGAGCGATCCACATTTGGGGGTAAGGGATTTGGCAATCTTGTCTCAACAGGACTTAACAAACCTATCTGCTTCAATTTGTGGAACAGAGCAGTATAAGTTTCTCCCAACTCAGTGAAGGTTCTTTGTGTCTTTTCCTTTCTGAAGGCATGATTCCCTCGGAAACCTGGTCTTGGAGGGTTATTGTAAGCCTTTGGCGGTGGATATGTGTTTCGGGGAGGGTGATTAAGGTGATTCGGGTAGTAGGGTCTGGCTTGGTAATGAGGTGAATGACCTTTCGATCTGGACCAAGTACCCTCATCTACCGTTGCAACTTCTTCTCTTCTCTTCTTCCCGAATGCAACCCCTGTGCCATTCTGAATAGCTTGAGTTGTTGCTTTCAACGCGGAATAGCTTAAGATCTTATTGGACTTAAGTCCCTCTTCTATCATTCCGCCCATTTTGACTACCTCATTGAAAGATTTACCAACCGATGTCACCAGGTGACTAAAGTAAGTTGGCTCCAGTGTCTGCAAGAAGTAATCTACCATCTCGTTCTCTCTCATCGGTGGATCTACCCTTGCTGCCTGTTCCCTCCAGCGGAACCCAAATTCTCTGAAGCTTTCGGCGGGTTTCTTCTCTAGCTTTAGCAATGATAAGCGATCGGGGATTATTTCAAGATTATATTGAAACTGGCCGATGAATGCTTGGGCCAGGTCATCCCATGTAAACCATCTCCTGGGATCCTGCCTGGTGTACCACTCTAGTGCAGACCCTCCCAAGCTCTGACCGAAGTAAGCTATCAGAATTTCATCTCGCCCTCCGGCTCCTCGCATTTTGCTGTAGAAACCTCGGAGATGGGCTACTGGGTCACCATGCCTCTCGTATAGATCAAACTTGGGCATTTTGAACCCAACGGGCAACTGGACATCTGGAAATGGGCACAGATCTTTGTAAGCAACGCTGACTTGGTTGCCTAAACCATGCATATTCCTGAAGGATTGCTCCAGGCTTTTGACTTTCCGAATAACTTCCTCATGCTCCAAACTTTTGAAGTGCTTTTCCGGTTCTGCCGGGTTATCCCAATGAGGGGTATGTGAATGCGGTTCAGGAGCCTTAAAGGTAGGCTCAGGATCATAACAATGATTGTCATGTATTTGAAAAAGCGGTTCACCGGACGACTTCTGTAAAGTAGCAGGTGGAGGTGCCACGAAGACAGGGGTGACCGGAGGAGGAGTATTTTGTCTAGCTGGTGGAACCTGGGATGTATAAGGGTTTTCCCCTTGATAATATGGATAGATCGGGGCACTTGTCGAGGGATCAATAGGCGGATGCTCTGGTGCTGGTGTAAGAGTAGGAAGGTTTGGTGATGACTGTCCCCTAGTCCAGGCTAGGTGCATTTCTGTTATTTTCTGTCTCAACCGGTCCACCTCATCTTTCATGATCTGTATCTCTGTTTTCTCTCCATCGAGACTTTTGTCGGAAATAGACATGCTTGCTGGAATTGGACCTTTTGATCTAGTATGGTAATGGTGATTGGCCAGAATATTCTGTCAAGCCAACCGCTAAACTTTCTGGAAATGCAACAAACTTGTAAGCTCACGGAGTTTAACAGATATGTTATCACACATTGGATGTAATGCACCTAGTCAGTTAACCATATATGTATTCGCTACATGCATCACTCCAGCTTTTCCTTTTCCATTATCCTTGAAAACCTCTCTTGTTATTAACTTCCATTTTTTTTTTTTTTATATATACATATACAGTTGTGGTCGAATCTTATGGAGATTGCCTACGTATCATGACCCCGCATGAATCAGACCGAGCGTAGTTCTTGCAAATTAATGCAAGAAATAAAGAGATGTTTATTTGATTATTTTTTTTGAATAAAAATTGTACAAGCCGACTCCAACTACAAACTTGTGTAGGAGATTTCTACAAGAATAAGAATATTTTTGGTGTCACTTATGACTATTTCTACAAAATTGGCCACATAATGGCTTATTTGACAAAATGGCTATTTTTGCAAAATTTATTTAAGAAAGATAAAACTTGAAATTTTTTTTATCCTGTGGCTCATGGGGCATCGTTCGGCATCACCATAAACCAACACAAAACTATTTTTTCATAAATTGACCATGTAATGGCTT
This sequence comes from Nicotiana noctiflora, assembly GCA_032618575.1. Taxonomy (NCBI): domain Eukaryota; kingdom Viridiplantae; phylum Streptophyta; class Magnoliopsida; order Solanales; family Solanaceae; genus Nicotiana; species Nicotiana noctiflora. Next base: position 32,102 of record JASVEL010004899.1, read on the forward strand.
ATTTCGACAAAGTGGCTCTTTTTGCAAAATTTTATGTAAGAAGATGCAAATTCAAAATTTTATCCTGGGGCCTATGGGGCATCGTTCAGCACCGACACAGGCCAACACAAGACTGAGAAAGTTCAAATGCAAAAATGTAGCTATTTCGGTAAAATTTCGGCCATGTAATGGCTTGTTTGATAAAGTGGTTATTTTTGTAAAGTTGAGTGATGACTCAAAACATTGATTTTTGCGGATACAGCCTTTCGACATTTCCGCGAGGGAATATTTCAAGGCTGTGTCCAAAAATATTTAAAAAATCCAAAGTGGCTATTCTTGCAAAAACAGCCTTCCGGCGTCTTTTTGAGGGACGTTCGGCTTATTTTAAGCAAGAATAGCATCACCCGACTTATTTATAACAAAATAAAAAATTTAACATTTTTTTGGTTATTTTTGCAAACGGGGTGTGAACCCGAACTTGATTTTGCGGCTATGGCCTTGCAACATTTCCACAAGGAATATTTCAAGGTTGTGTCCGCAAATTATTAAAAATGATTCAAAGTGGCTATTTTTAGCAAAAAACAGCCTTCCGGCGTCCTTTCAGAACATTCGGCTATTTGCAAAAACGGCATCACTTTGATTTTATTGATTAAATTAAACACACATTTTTTTTATTTTTAAAAGGGGTGGTTGGAACCCAAAACTTGATTTTGAAGCTACGGCCTTTCAACATTTCCGCGAGGAAATATTTCAAGGTTGTGCCCAAAAATTATTTACAATGATTTGAAGTGGCTATTTTTGCAAAAACAGCCTTCCGGCGTCCTTCCGGAACATTCGACTATTTTTCAAAATGGCATCACTTTGATTTTATTGAGAACTAAAACTTCGACATTTTTTTTTAATTTTTTGAAAGGGGTGGTTGGACCCGATGATGGTTGCCTACGTATCCCACCTAATGGGGAGAATCAAACCAGCGTAGTTCGGTCCGTCAAAACAAACTATTTTTTCTTTGTCAAGAAAACCATTTTGTTGGCAAAGTCAACCTTCCGTCGTTTTTTATCAGCAAACTAAATTTATTGACTTGTTGGTAAAACACATTTTTGTATTTTCTGAAAAATATCTATTTCCCCATACTATTTCCTTTTGTTTTTCGTTTTTCTTCAGTATTTAAGAGCCGGTCAGCATGCAAGTCTAAATAAATGCTTAAAACAAACATGGTATAGCAAGATGGTCTTTTCATTTCAGGTTGCCTGTCCTAGACGGACCCAACCCCTGTGTTGAGTCCCCTAAGTCAAATGCAACGTGATGCAAATAAACGTTTCCTACTAGGGATCCGGTATGCAGTTATGTTATTCTAAGCTCGAAACCTCGGTACATGGTCTAGACTGTGTACCCAAGCGGACAACTCGGATTGAGGAGGGGGCTACGTACCGGGGACCCGCGGGGTCGTCCGGCTTTGTAACTTATCCTGCCTCTTTTCTTATTTTTGGTATTGACACTAACAGAAAAGGGGAGTCTCAACCAGTAAGCACATCCCCGGAGGTAAGAAGAGAAGGGTTTTCGGCACAGTTTTATATACAGTTCACGCAATATCAAAGCGGTAAACATATAGCAGTTTGTATATATAGTGCAACTAGTATCAAAGCGGTAGACATGTAGCGCATTAATTAAACATATAATAAAATCAGATATAGACAAAAACAACAATTTAACTGAGCTCGAATTCTTAAACCCTGAACCAAAGTTCTGGGTGGGCAATCCCCAGCAGAGTCGCCAGAGCTGTCACACCTCCTTTTTCCGCGCCCGCGAGAGCGCGAGGGAGTTTTTCCAATTAAAGGACAATCGAAACGGGATTTATTTATTTAATTCATAGTCGCCACTTGGGAAAATAATGGTGTTCCAAGTCACCGGTTTTAATCCCGAATCGAGGAAATTTATGACTTTGTATTACAGTCTGCGAAATTAGAAACCCTGGATAAGGAATTCTGTTAACCCGGGAGAAGGTGTTAAGCACTCCCGGATTCCATGGTTTTATCACGGTCGCTCAACTGCAAATTTTTGTTTCTATCTGATTTCTTTATATATTTTTATTTATGTGCTCTTATATTCCGCTTTTCAATTTTGGAAGAATTGCAACGTCACGAAAATACATTTCGAGTCACACCGCAACCAGTATGCCTGCGACTTCAATATATATTTCTGTTTCGCCGAAAATAAGATTTGAGTCACATAAATGCGCACCCGTATTAGGAAGGTAAAATTATTAAAAATTGCACCTAAAATGACTAACGTATTGTTATCTTTTGGGAAAGCCGTGAAATTCGCTAAACGACTTGTCCCGAATACTATGTATTTTTGAATTTAAGTAATTGATGGGGGCCCCGTAATTATGTATTTGATTTGGTGAGGCTCGTCTCATTTTATTATTAAAGGCCAACTTAAAGTAACTAAATTTTCTATTTATATTATTTGTCTCTAAAGGACAATTAATTCACGAATATAAATTCAAGCATCAAATTCGAGTCTGAATTCAAACAAAAGGGTAAAACCTTTTAGCCTGAACCCGCTACCTAATTCAAGACCCAATTTTATATTCATGATTTAATTCCTATATTCCTAAAGTATGCTTTCATAGGGCATTTGATTTCAGCAGCCGAATGACTGCCACCTGAATGACTGCCACCAACTAAACTACTACCCCTGCCCATTCCTATCTCTGTCCAAATCACATTGCTTCCCTGAACTCCCCACTATCCAGTGTCCAGGTATGGGTTATGACATTAGTAATGCTGGTGGCAGGACACTAGTGGGATCCCCTGCTGTACAACAGGTTCCACTAGCCCCTCTTATGGGCAGGTGATTAAACAACTAACCTTAATCCAGTCCTAACAACTATATCCAATTAACTCCTAATCTTAAAATCTATTTCAGTTTCAAATCAAACAAACCTAAACTCACTTCAACAATGCTAATCACTGTCCGGAACTTGAAACAACCAAATTCTACGAGATTAGACGACGACATTCAATTAACTACAACACATATCATGGATAACAAATTAATCGGCAAGACAGTGATTCTAAAAATCTCGGGCAAAATGAAACCAAGTATTCGACGACGCTATTCGAAGCGAATACGCATTTGACCACATATGTAATCAAACAAACAACATAGGAGAATAATTGACCAAATAAAAGGTCCTTGAGAAGAAGTGACAAATAGGGACGGCCAACAGGAATGAGAAGAAAATCAAACGAATTGAACTAAACAAATACACAAACAACAAATACCTAATTGAAATAAATAGGAAAAGGGAGATTACCTCGAAAGAAATCAAAATCAAAGCAGAAACCGGGCCGTTTTGAGCTTGGACTTGAATTTGGAGTCTAACGGACTTTAATTGAGATGTTTTCAAACGAAAACATCCCAATTAAATTCTATTAGGCTTCAATTTCTCTCGAATCTAAACGAAGACCCTAATTTTGAAATCTAGGGTTCATATGGCCGCTTTGGGATTTTTGGGTTTCCGGTCGGATTCGAACAAAACCAAAGGTGGTTTGGGTGTGAGGGTGGTGTGAGGAGTCACTGGTGTGAATTTGGGGTGGTTTGGCGTGGTTTGGGTTCTAACTCGAATCTTCGATTGAAGATTCGAGACGTTTGGGCTTGATTCGAGAAAAATGAAGGATGGATTCGTATAGAGGGGGACTAGGAGGTTCTACGGTGTTAATTTGGTTGGGATTGGCGTACCGAAACCGCCGCGAGGCGATTTCCGGTAGGCGGAGGGCGGCGGAGGCACGGCGGAGGTCGATCGTCTCTGGGAGAGACGAAGATGGGTCTGGGAGAAATGAGACGGGTATGGGGGTATTGGGGCTTTCTTGGTGTGTTTAAAATTAGAGTTTTAATCTCGGCCGTTGGATGATGAGAATCCAACGGCCAGGATCAAACAATGGGGCGATTAATGTGATCCATCAGATCAACGCTGATCGACGGCTTGGATCTCTTCACTTAAAACAGAACGACGTCGTTTGGTCTTGGTAAGAGTGGGTCGAATCGGGTGAGATGGTATTGATTGGATTGGGTAAGGGTTTTGGGCTAATTATTTTGTTTGGGTTCCGGATTTAGGGGCCCAAATCTTTTTTCTCTTCTTTATAATCAACACAAACATTCTAATTAATTAAAATAAAACTATATGGATACTAATACTTATCAACACACCACTAACAAATAAACATAAAATCCTATAATGACAACAAAGATAGAATAAAAATATGTATATTATTATATATTTTTGATTTTTACATTTCATAAAATAAGTAATTTACCAACTAACTCAAAATTTTATAATTACGTTTTTAAATGCTATTACATATATTTTTTGTTTTTATTAATTTAATCACATAAGCATGCGCACACAAATACAAATAATAAGAAAATTAATACCAAAATCCACAAATATTGCAAACAACGCAAAACTCTTTTATTTTTGAATCTTTTTAGGAGTAATTCGTGTGGGGCAAAAATCACGTGCTCACAGCGTTTTCCAAACTTTTCACCTTCCTAGCCATCTCTTCTTGCCCTGCATTCTTAGCAGTTCTCTCTTCACTTGTTTCCATCAGCGGAGTATGAGATTCGTGCTGTCGGAAAGTTGGTTCGAGCGGGTAATAATGAGGATCTTGTATGTGGAACATTGGTTCGCTAGACGATTTGTGCAGGGCAGCAGGTGGAGGTGCCACATACACTGGAGCAACTTGGGGTGGATGAGGTGGTAATTGTTTTGCTGGATGTGGTGGTACTTGGGAAGTGGAGGCATAATAGTGATGGTAGTCAGGGTATGTGGAGGATGAATTGATCTTAGGTGGTTCAGGATTGGGGTTAGCTGGAGGGACGTATGTGGGGTTGGCAGGGTAAGTTGGCAGGGGTTGACCTCTAGACCAAGCCTGATACATTTTGGCCATTTGCTGCTTTAATTTATACATCTCTTCCTTCATCCCCGCTACGTCCACAATCTCTTCCTCTTGAGCGGGATCCACGATAGTTGCCTCAATTTCTTGCGACACAGCTTTTGTCATCTTCTTATATCTCGTGTTGTAAGGGTGAGTAGCCAGAATGCCAGTTGCCACTAAAATCTAAGGCTCACAAACATCAACACCCATTAGCTGTTACCGCATGAGGAGATAAGATGCCACGACTTAAAAATAAACACATTTTCCTCGAGTCGTCATGCATCATCCCGGCCTTACTTATTTGAACCAACCATCTCTTTTTCTTTTTTTTCCTTTTTTTTTCTTTCTTTTTTTTTCACTTTTTCTCTCTCTCTTTTTTTTTTCATTTTCATTTTCATTTTCATTTCATAATCGCGTTCCTATTTATTTGCCTATCGAAATTAAAAGAAAATATCATAAAGCAAAAGGATTGACAACAACACTTGAATTTCATTGATGATTCAAAACATTGGTTTACGAGATGATGTTGTAATGTTAATGCAAATAAATGTAAAAATAAGATGCATGCCCTATGAATACATCAATGCTCCTAGTGCCCACGAGATATCGTTCGGTTTTGCCGCGGGCCTATATGTTAATCCCCTTTGGAGCCTATCTAGGTCAGACATGACTTGTTGCATGAAGAACTTCACTGCTGATACAAAGGTTCCTCGAGACATAACTTCACACAGTTGACTCTTTCGGGTGATGTATTGAGCAATGCGAACAATCTTCTCTCGAACGACCCCTTTTTCTTGAAGCAATCAGCTTATTTGTTCAGTACGAGCATCCAAGGTATGTTGGTTATCTTTCTGTATTTGCTGCAGTTCTAACTCTAGTCGAGCTATAGTTGTGTAACAATGCTCTCTCTCTTCTTCAAGATCCTTGATAATCTTGTCACTTTTAACCATGGCTGAAACCATTTTCTTTCTGAGCCGAGCTACCTCAAATTCGTGCTTATCTTGTATCTGCCGAACCAACTTGGCTCTTTCCTCAGCATCTCTGGTTATTTTCTTTTGAGCCCTGACTAATTCCTTTTTGGCCTTGTCCAAGTCAAAGCTGTAATCATTCACTTTGCACCGGAGAGTTTCAAACCACTTTCTCGTCCCGGGCTAAGCGAACGGGGGTCTCGGATGCAATTTTCATTTGAGCAACCTGAGCCTTTAACATTTCGTTTTCTTTCTTCAGCTGCTTCTTCTCTCCCTCATCAGATGCTTCCTGTAAACCGCTTTCAAACTGGAGATTTCTCAATTGTTCTTCCAGCGAGCTGATCTTGGCCTTGTATTCTCTTTCTTTGGCCGCCCAATTCTGATTTTCCTTAGACTGCTCCACCAAATCTTGCAGGTGAGGTCTTTTCGAAAGCCGTTCATGCTCAACACCCCGTCGATACTATGTGAAATATCCAGACGATACTTCTCCCCGGGCTCTATTTTGCACGCAAGTATCCACTTTCAGGTTTTGACACTCATTCCAGATTTGACGGATCTTTGCTTCCGGGAATTGCCCATCCGGACCAATTTCTACAGCTTGAGAACTGAGGTCCCCGTCTCTCAGAATAACTTGACATCTACCCAGCTGTCGCAGGGCCCTGTATGGGGCGTAAGGTTGGATGCTTTTTAAACCCATGATCAAGAAAAATGACCCTTCTGTCGGCATATATATTACCTCGTCAAGAGGTAGCCAATCGTATGTCCAATCGATTTGTCCCTCAGTCAATGATCGAAGATGTGAAATCCAATCCTTTACTCCTTCCGGCAATTTTACTTCTTTTGTTCTCGCAAAGAATTCTTCCAGACATATTCGTCCAGTCGGACCATAACTTGAGAACGAAGGATGATGGTATAGATGTTCAATTAACCAAATCTGAAAAATCAAATTACACCCTTCAAAGAAGTTGGCTCCAGCTTTGCACGCAGTCAGAGCACGGTAGATGTCAGCCACAATCATTGGAGCTAAAGTACAATTGTTTTGTACTATCAGTGTGGTCGCTACCCCGGCAACCTTTATGCTGATGTGCCCATCTTTTCTCGGAAATATGACAATTCCGAGACATGCCATTAAGAAAGCAAACCTCCGGTGCTCCTCCCATTTTGCCCGGTTGGACTTGCTGCATAACTTGTTCGTGGAGTCGTTAAAACCCCCGATGTGTCCATACCTATTATAGATGAAATTCAAGGAGCAGAACCCGTTGGCTAAATCTTCGTTGTGAACATTCCTGGCAATTTTCAAAGAATCCAGAAAACGATGCACCGTTACCGTTCTTGGAGATACCAGGTATTTTCCTTTTAAGGGGACCTCATTCTTCCCGATATAGAAAGCAATTTCCTCTAGAGTAGGAGTGAGTTCTAAATCCGGGAGATGCAATACATTGTGTGCCGGATCCCAAAGTGTGACCAATGCTCTGATCACGTCGCCTCAGGGAATCATGTCCAATAACCCCGTAAGATCTTTCAAGTAACCTTTGACCCAGTTCTGACTTTCTGATCCCATGTCTTGCCACCATAGTTTCAGCTCCAAAGGGATTTTATTTAAGGAGAAATGTTTATTCATCATTGTTCTCGTCCTGCACATTTATTAAGGCGATTTTATTTAGAAAAAAGAAAAATCTTTTTCAATGCAAGTTTTCATTTTTAAAAGAAATGTGGCTCTCGAAGTGGCCATTTTTGCCAAAACAGCCTTCCGGCGTCCTTTCGGAACATTCGGCCATTTCCAAAAATAGCAATTACCTCGATTATTTGAAAAGGAAAATCTTTTTGGTCTTTTTCTAAAAATGTGGTTGGACCCGTTCAAGGGTTGCCTACGTATCCCACCTAATGGCGAGAATCAAACCTGCGTAGTTCGGTCAGATTATTCGACCACTTATTTCAACAACAAAACCATCATTTTTTTTTCAAATTTTTGAGTTTTCTGGATACTCATTTTCACTAACTCTTATTTCCCTCTTTTTTTTTTCTTTTTCAACAATTTTCTATCTCGGGATTTTCGCCGGTCCGCATAACGAATCAAAGACAATAATAATGCATCACATAATATGCTCGGTCTTTTCAAATACCGGGCACCTGTCCTAGACGGACCCAACCCCTGTGTTGAGTCCCCTAAGTCAGATATGATGCAAATAATCGTCCTAGACCTATGTTCAAAATCTTACGGTTTCATAGAATGCTAGACCGTGTACCCGAGCGGACAACTCGAACCGAGGAGGGGGCTACGTACCGGTGACTCGCGGAGTCAATCGGCTTTGTAACTTATCCGACCTCTATTTTCTTAATTTGGGGTGACTTTAACAGGAAGGGGAGTCTCAACCAGTAAGCACATCCCCGGGGGTGAAGAAGAGACGAGTTTTCGGCACAATTTTATATACAATCCACATAATATCGAAGCGATAAAGCACATAGCATGTTATTCAAATCATATAATGAAATCAAACAATATCGGGAACGGCAATTCTAAGGAGCTCGAGTTCTTAAACCCTGAAACCGAAGTTCAGGGTCGCCAGAGCTGTCACACCTCCCTTTTTTACTATCCCACTGTTTAGGAGAAAGCATATAAATACGCTCGTAGGGTATACCTCGACGCTCAAATACCCGAAACGGATATCATAGCATAGATGAAGGAGTTTTTCCAATTAAAGGACAATCGGTTCGGGATTTTGTTGAGATTAATCAGAGTCACCACCTGGGAAGATAATGGTGTCCCAAGTCACCGGTTAATCCTGAATCCGAGGAAATTGACTCTTTTCAAAATGTCTGCGAAGCAAAGATCCAGATAAGGAACTCTGTTAACCCGGGAAAAGGTGTTAAGCATTCCCGGGTTCCGTGGTTTTAGCATGGTCTCTCAATTGTTGTTCTTGACTCTTGTTTGACTCAACATAGATTTTTAAACAACAAATAGTGCTTTTTACTTAAATATTTTTTTATGGAATTTATGACATCGCGAAAACACGCCTCGAGTCACACCGCAACCAGTACGCCTGTGACTTTCGGTGTATTTCAGCTTTGCCGGATTTGGATTTGAGTCGCACCAAGTGCACACTCATTCATAGGAAAGTACGTTAAATCGTGCCCTAAATACGTCTATCAGCTTTTAATTCTTTAGGGAGAGGCTATGGAATTCGCTATTAGCCTTCTCAAGTCTAATTATGTTATGCCATTACTAAAGGGGGCCCCACTATTTAATGTTGTGCGAGGCTCGTCCCAATTATATTTTAAAGTTCAATCCTAGAAAGTGTATACCACGTTTTTCTAATTGTGTTTTTCCCTTAATCATATTTCTAACACTAAGTATTCCAGATCTCGGCCCATGTCGTTTGTCACAGCCTTTATTTTTTGGGCCTGAGCTTCTGTATTTAAGCTTAAACGAGTATTAGATCGGCCCAGGCCTCAAAGGCCCAGGCAGTCTTCAAGCCGATATCGGACAGCTCAGTTGGTTTCGCACTCAAGATTCAGGCCCATAACATATATTGGGCCCAAACTAAATAACAGTAATAACAATTGAAATAAATGGACAAAGATACACATCTGATACAAAAATGCACTTTTATTTATTCAGTAAAGGGAAATCAATACATCAATTATCGACATCAACTATGAATCAATTATTTGTCACCATAAGCTAGAACTACCATACTGCTTCTTCTTCTTACACTATCACTTGATGTTCATACTAAATCTGAGAAGACGTTTGAGTATATAGGAAACTTGAAGAACGATTAAGCTAATTAACTACGGATCTGGACTAATTGATTAACTACATACGTATATTTACATTACTAGTTTCATTATGTGCTAAGCATTTTAACATTACAAATCTGGTTCTAGTTAAGTTGCTTCAGTACCCAGTTATTTCCTTCTATAGCCTGCTCAGATCTTGCTCCTGATCCTTAAATTTAAACTAATTACAGGAGCAGCGATTACACACTCTAATTGCCCCATTGTTCGACTTCAAATACCCATAAATGAATGACTCAGAGACTTATGGATAATTATACTACTGATTTCATTATGACTTGTTTTATTACCAGATTATTGGCCCAATCCTGAATGAATCACTGCATGATCTAACGTTTCCTATTTTTGAAGCTTATCTATGTTTAAATGACATCAAATATGTGATTATGATTTACGAAGCTACTGTGAGTGAGTCATTACTGGTTTGGAAACTATTATTAACTAACTTGTGTTTTAAAGTTTTTTTTTACCTATTTAAGCTAAGTGATATACTATCTACACTACTCTACCATCATTATACTACTTATTACATTGTTTTTGTTTTTGTTTTTCAGCTACTACAGGCTACTACAAAGAATAACTAACAACATTAAATTATGAGTTACATAACAGCATATAATCAAAATCTAGATCTTCATTTCTATTTCAACAACTCGTTATTACAGCTTCGAATGAAAGAGATGTACCTGGATCAAAAATGAAAATCCAATGAGTCTAGGGGATAAAAGCAAGCAACTAGCAATAGATCCAAACAGCAATGCAACAGTGGAGGATTGGATAACAATGAATAAGGAAAACCACAGCAACAACAACACAAGTAGAAATCCAGGCAAATAATCAAGCAGAAAACCCAAAGAACCAGATTGAAATCAACAGATTCTAACTCGAAAAATCCCAGAAAACCCTATTGCTATGCTAGTATTTTTCTCTGAACTTTTTCTTATCAAAAGCCAGCCCTTAATACACTTTTTTTGGGAGTATATATAGGCATGTGCCAAGGCTGAAACTTGGGGAGAAAGTAAGGGATTAAATCCCACTTCTCCCCCTCTTAAAATTACCAAGTTTTCACTTAGGCCCCATTTCAGTTATGAAAAACCTTTCCAGCATGTGCTATAAGGTTCTAAAAGATTCCTTTTAGGGTCTTTTACCTATGTAACCTTAAGGGTTAGGGATTTTTACTGATTTCCCTTTTTAGGGAGACCATTATACCCTTTAATCTCTGCAAAATTGCAGAAATCAGGGGTACAAATGACTCCCTTACCCTCCTATGTTTCAAACTATTCACTATTTTACCTATTTGGTTTCTAATTATGCCCCTAAGGACAATGCTGATTTACCCGACCTGCCTAGGTCAAGTTTCAGCTTTTTGAGGACTTATTTAACTAATGGCCAGCCCTTGCATTGGTATTTAAGGGCTGGCCAATTCTACTTTAAGGATCTTTTGCAATTTCAGCCTTTTTTAACTTAGTTCCAGTTAATTAAGAACTTATTATTTCAATTTTAAACTAATTGCAGGACTAGCCTGCCTTATTACTATATGTGACTATTTAAAAACTAGCCAGTCTCAAGTTGAGACTTGGCTTGGGTAATTAAACCCAATTGTTGAACAGTTGGGCCCAAAGCCTTTGTAGGCTTGGCCACTTTAATGTTCAGGGCTCAAAAGAGAGCATGGGCAAGTATGCATTTGCAGACTTAGCCATTTTGCACAACCAGTCCCTTTTTAAGGTGGACTGGTGTGTTAGGACCTTGTAGAGTTGGTCAACCTTTTGCAAAGTTGACCACTCTTAGCTCAATTATTGCTAATGACCTATTTTTATTCATTTTAAGTTAATTAAGCTAATTTGCAGGATTAGCCTGCTTATTGAAAGCATTCAAATTGTTAAACTAATGGCCAACCTCAAGTTGAGACTTAGCCTGGGCAATTGAAGCCCAATTACTGAACAAAGGCTGGGCTAAGGTCTTTGCATACCTAGCCACCTAAAGTTCAGGGCTCAAACAGAGCCTGAGCAAGTCTGCCTTTGCAGACTTAGCCCATTTTTACACAATTAGCCTACTTAAGTGTTGGCCAATGTGTGGACCTAACAGAGTAGGTCAATTGCAAAATTGACCACTCTTGGTCACTTATTTAACTTGTAGCCTATTTTTTGTGATTTTCAGTTAATAACCTATTTAAAAACTAGCCATTTTCATGGAACCTAATGCTAGCAGCTATAACCAATCCCCTAAAGTTAATGAATGTTAATCAAATGCTCATACTAACAAAACTGCTGAGAACTCAATCATTTTCGACATGTATTGCACACATAGCCACACAAGGTCAAACAATGTGTATCAATCAACCAAAACTCAGAAAGGGAAATTTGATGTGGTTGAATCTTAATTAACCAATTAACATTATCAAATTTCATGTGACACAGTGTCAAGTAATGTCAATTTAAAGTTAGTTACAACTAGCTCAGGTCAGATGACATTTGAGAAACCTCAGAACCTTTAAGGTTCATGACATAGACATATACAGAAGCATAGACTCACACACAAAACATGGCTCACAAGAATCAAAGGATCTATGATATCACTTAGACTCACTAAACCAACCCAAATGCAAGTCATGACAGATAAGATGAAGAATGAGAATCAAGGTAACTTTTGACTTATCAGAAATAGAATATGATTTGAAACAGACGAACAGAAGAACAAACATATAAGAGATGAGAAATAATGGTCAAACATTTAAAGAATCAAAAGAGAAGAACAACCATGCTTTTAACAGATCAGAACTACAAGTCAAGAAGACGAAGAAAAGACACATCTTTAAACTTAGAAGAAGAAAGAACCATGATAGATAGAACAAAGGAACCAAGTCAAACAAGATGAACAAAAACCTAATACTAACAAGCTCTTCAAAGCAGAAAAATAACGAACAGAAAACCTTAGCATTATCAGGCTCTAAAAATAACACAGAAAGAGATATAGAGGATGATCAATTTGAAAACCCTAAACTAACAAGCTCTTCAAAGCAGAAAAATAACGAACAGAAAATCTTAGCATTAACAAGCTCTAAAAATAACACAGAAAGAGATGTAAAAGATGAGCAAGTTAAAAACCCTAAACTAACGAATAGAACACAAGAATATTGGGAATCTAAAGAACAAATAGAAACATAAAGATGAAAATTGAACAGATAAACAGAGAAAGCAAAGAAAATAAAACATAAAGGAGAGGGTACTTAGCTTAGCGGGGCCTGTCCCCCGAGCTTTCCCCTTTTCCTCTTTTATTTCACTCTGTCTCGAACTCTTTTAGACCCACTTATTCCTTTGTTTCTTCTTTTCGTTTTTTCTTTTTCTCATTTTTCTTTTCTGTTTTTTCTTGTTGAGCTTCAAAACGAAGCCTTTAAGGCTTTTAGTTGTAGAGGGATGTTTGGGGAAGGTAAAAGACTAGGTCTTTGAAAGGTTTGAGTTCTGGGTCGCCGGAGTTAGGTTTTCGACGACACCTTTTTGGATATTCGAGAAGCTCCGGGGATATTTGAGGGGTGTGGGTGGTATGGTTGGATAGATCGGGTGAAGAGGGTTCGAATGGCATTGGTTTGGGGACGGTTCTCATTGTTTGAGTGGTCACCGATAAAGTTCCGGTGACCGGAGTTTGGGAAGAAGGGTCTAATTTTAAGGGGTTTTGGTCAGAAGGTGAAGAAGAGAAGAAGAGAGGCGAGAGAAGTGGTCGGAGACCATCATGGATGGTGGTGGCCTCCATGGCCGGCAGGGTTTCGTAAGCGATGAAGAAGATGATGTAGAAGAAGGGAGAGATCTCTAGGGCGGCTAGGGTTAGGGAATTGTAAAATGGCCAACAATTCTCAGACACAAGCTTTATATAGGCAAGGGGGATAAGGTGATCTGGACCGTTGATCTGATGAAGATCAACGGCTGCGAGGCGCGTTACAAAAACGACGCCGTTTGGATGCTTATGAGACCAAGGTCTCGCCCGTTGGATCAACTGAGATGGACGGCTTTGATCACTCTCTCACATTTAATTAATCAAAGTAATTCCGCTATTTATCTCAGCCATTGGATCAAACACGACGGATGACTGAGATTGTGTCTTCTTTGGAATCAGATGGGCCAAACTTTGGGCCAGTTCACTGGGCTAGACAAATGAATTTCAACTGGCCCAGTTTTATTAAAACTATATGTTTTTTTTTGTATTTTCTGCTATTTAATTATTTTTATGTATTTTCTTTTATACGTTTTTTTCTTTTCTTTTATGGAATATTATAAAAATCTAATGTCCTACTTACCCTAATTATCTAATATTTTTTGCAATTTTTCTACTATTTTTCTCTAATTTCCGCTATTTAAACTATTTTTTGGTGATTTTCTTCATAAAACTAATTAATTAAAACAAAGTAATTATCTAGCCTAATTTTTTGATTTTTCTAATTTTTATTTATTCAAACACACAAAGTGTAGCTAATTTCAAATAAAGCATGTAATTGCACTCAAAAATATATTTATTTTAATTTTGGAATTTATTGCCCGGTGCAAAAAATCATGTGCTCACAAGCATACTTCAAGACCTCGATGAGGCCGAGGAAAGAAGAGTAATGGCCCACATAAGAATGGTGGCCGAGAAACAACAAGTCGAATGGTACTACAACAAGAGGGCCAAAATACGACCACTCAAAGTGGGTGAGTACATCCTCAAAGCCAAAACGTTTACCTCGAAAGACCCAAGCAAAGGAAAACTAGGTACCAACTGGGACGGACCATACAAAATCACAACAGCAGCAGATAAATTGGCATTCTTGTTAGAGACAGTGGAAAGAAAAATGCTCCAAAACAATTGGAACGTCGCCCACCTCAAGTATTTTCATTTCTGAAAGGCACCTCCTGAGTCGTACTATTTTTCCCCATTGGGTTTTCTCGGGGAGGTTTTTAACAAGGCGGCAGAGGGCACGCCTAGGGATACTTATGAGACAAGTTTTTCACACCAGCCACTCCATACGTCCTCCCGACTGGCATGACAAAGGGGATGGACTAGCATGATCTCCAATGTGTGAAAGGCTACGACCATATCCAATGTATAAAAGGCTATAGCTATCTCCAATGTATGAAAGGCTACGACCATCTCCAATGTATGAAAGGTTATGTCCATCTCCAGTGTATGAAAGGCTACGGCCATCTCCAATATATGAAAGGCTACGTCCATCTCCAATGTATAAAAGACTACGACCATCTCCAATATATGAATGGCTACGACCATCTCCAACGTGTAAATGGCTAATGTCATCGTTGTCAATAAGTTGACCCCAGCTCGACTACGACAAAATAACTCGACGACAGTCGAAGTCACGTACATGGATACAGCCAGTTCCAATGTGTAAATGGATAAGGCCACCATCGTCAATAAGTCGACCCAGCTCGACTACGACAAAATAACTCAATGACAGTCGAAGTCACGTACATGTCTATGACCATTTCCAACGTGTAAATGTATAAGGTCACCCTCACTAATAAGTCGACCCAGCTCAACTACGACAAATAATCTCCACGACAATCGAAGTCAAGTACATGGCTACGACCATCTCCATCGTGTAAATGGCTAAGGCCACTATCGTTAATAAGTCGACCCAGCTCGACTACGACAAACAAACTCGACGACAGTCGAAGTCATGTACATGGCTACGACCATCTCCAATGTGTAAATGGCTAAGGCCACCATCATCAATAAGTCGACCCAGATCGACTACGACAAACGAACTTGACGAGAGTCGAAGTCACGTACATGGATACCATATCCAACATGTAAATGGCTAAGGCCACCATTGTCAATAAGTCGACCCAGCTCCACTACGACAAACAAACTCAATGACAGTCGAAGTCACGTACATGGCTACGCATCTCCAACGTGTAAATGGCTAAGGCTACCATTGTTAATAAGTCAACCCAGCTCGACTACGACATAATAACTCGATGACAGTCGAAGTCACGTACATGGCTACAGCCATCTCTAATGTGCAAATGGCTAAGGCCACCGTCGCCAATAAGTCAACCCATCTCGACTATGACAAATGAACTCAACGATAGTCAAAGTCACTTACATGGCTATGGCCATCCCCAACGGGTAATTGGCTAAGGCCACCGTCGTCAATAGTCAACCCAGCTCGACTATGACAAACGAAATAACTCGACGATAGTCAAAGTTACATACATGGCTAAGACTATCGACAATATCACGGCTAAGGCCGCCTTCACCATCAGTCGCCAACCCTGTTCGATTAAGGCGAAAAACACGTAAGTAACAGACAAAACAACGCCACTATTGACTAAAAATGCTTCCTATCGATGGATAACACAAGCAACGTTCAAGAGGGACGCTAAAAAACTCTACAAACAAGCAATCATCTAGTCTGCAGAGATAGAATACCAAAAATAAAAGGTATAAAAAGAAATAGCAATAGAATAACTTCTATTATCGTCAAAGAAATATACATGTACAACAGGATCTATTTACATCTCCAAAAAATAGCAAAAACAAAATAAGTACAAGTCATAACATGCTCCGCCATCCTGTCCGTCGTCCCCTGCCGATCTATCATCTTTCCCACTGTCGCCCTCAGCTGATAAGCTGTAGAGATCCAGGACCCGAAAGACAGATGGTTAATGTCTTCGGAATAATAGCCTGCCTGGTATGGGGAATCAGAACTATATCCACAGGCTTCACAGGAAATCCGAGCTATAAGCCACTAGTCCTCCACCTCTGCCTCAGTGGCTCGGCCTGCAGTAAGCAACTCATCGAACATGACCAGCTTATCTTTGGCGTACATCCACATGTACTGCGCCTCACCTTGCATACCGTCATCGGACCTGGACACAGTATCCTGCTTAAGAGCCTCAATTTCAGCCACCTTGGCATTAAGCTCAACGGTTAAAGCATTGACCTCGGCACGCAAATTAGCGGCCTCCGCCGCTACCCCACGACCAACCTCCAATTTATGCTCATTTGACTGGAGAAGAGTCTCCAGTTAAATATTTTGAGCCAAAGCAACCATCAACTGGTCATCCACCTACTCTAGCTGAACTACTATTCACTTCATCTAGGCCTCCTAATCTGCCCCAGGCCCTCACAAAAAATCCAAAATTGCGAGTCTTGTGTGAGAAGGTCCTCCATCACTTGATGCTTGGTGCAGTATTCCCGATACTTCTTTATCACCTTATTAAATGCGGTGGCCCTATTATGTGCTCACCGACCCCTCTCTATCTCCAAAACGAGAGTCTGAAGAAAGAAAAAAGAAAAAAGGAAAATCAGCATGCACCAAAGTTTACTTTACGATACTTGAAGAAAATCGAAATATACATGCAAGGCCGCATCGGCAACTCTCCGAGATAAATCCATGTAGCTAACATCTTTTAGCATTTCACGCTCGATAGCTACACACAGCAGAGTCATATCCGATGTGGCCTGCTTGCTATGTTGCAACAGGTTATACC
This sequence comes from Nicotiana noctiflora, assembly GCA_032618575.1. Taxonomy (NCBI): domain Eukaryota; kingdom Viridiplantae; phylum Streptophyta; class Magnoliopsida; order Solanales; family Solanaceae; genus Nicotiana; species Nicotiana noctiflora. Next base: position 49,271 of record JASVEL010004899.1, read on the forward strand.
CACTTGGGATCAAAATTTGGTGGTTAGACCCACCCGTCGTCATCAACGCGCGGGGTCGATCTCTTCTCAATACATCTGCATCAGCATCCGCGGGGGCCATATCAGGTTCCACCCTCTCTCCATCGCCTTCTTCCTTAGTGGTAGCCGAAAAGCCACCCTCCGGAGCACGTGCTAGGGTGGCATCAAGAACTGCCCTCGCTTGGGGAGACGACTTCCCTAAACGGATGGTATTGACCATAAACACTAGACTCAACTCCGGACGGGGCTTGCTCGCCTTCTCATCCTCTATGTTTATCCCATTGCCGAGCATTAACCAGCGTCTTTTCCTTTCTGGTGGCTCCTCACCCTCGTAAGTCTCCTCCATGAGTCGTGGGGATGGCGGTGAAGGAGTTGCTTCACTTACGGACGCAGCCACATGCACAACCTCAGGTTGAGAAACCTCCAAAATGCCATCATTTGGCGAGCCACATGGTACGTACTCATCTCCAAAGTCATCCGCGCTCGAGATGACGCAGCGATGTTCTTCTTTTTCTTGGGGGCGCTCCGACCTACCAACATGAATAAGTCAGGTAATGAAGCCTAACGAAACCCCCAAACCATAGTCAAAGAGTTACCTGGTGGGCCATATCGCTCACGAAATGCAGACCAAGTGCGGCATTCCTCCGCAAATGGAATCAACCTCTCCACCCACGACCTAATATTTTCAATGAATCGAGGTGGAGAAGCCCTCACTGCAAAAAAGGGAGGAAAGCAAAAGAAGTCACAACGGCCCTACGGTCAAAATCGTAAACAGTACTGAATTCTGCGAGTAAAAATACTTACGTTCTGGATTCCACCTTTCCGGGAACCCTTCAGGATTCGACACCATGTGCTCCATCCTGATGTAGAAGAACTTACACCAGAAGCGGAGGTTAGTCTTTTCATCGGCCTTAACGACCAAGACCCTTATGCCACGACTTTTTAGCTGCAGCATGGTACCCCTCATGTAATTGGGGCTGAATAACTACAAGAGGTGGTGGATCGAGATGCTGCACTCGCTACTGGCCACGTGGGTGGTCATATTGCGATACACCTTTAAAGTATAGGGAGTGAGCTGAGCCGGGAACATATTGTAAAAGCGGCAAAGCTCATCCATTAGGAGGTAAATTGGGAGGCCATAACCAATCAAGGACGGATATTCATATAATGTGCAGTATTTTGGCCGGTGCACATTGGCATAGTCCGTCTCGGCCGGTACCATCTCCACATGGTCTGGAATTCGGTACATCTCTCGAAGGTCGTCTAAATGTGATTGTAATAACTCGTTGTGATCCCAAGGAGGGGTCATGCTCTTAGTTGGGAAATCTCTACGAGCGTGTATCTCCTTTGGGAGGACGTTATCTATACTAAGAGGGACAAGGGGTTTCTCTGCCTTTCTTCCATCACCACCAGAAGATGGTGGAACCCTAGATGGGGTATCACTCTTGACCTTTTTGCTACTTTGTCCATGTTTCGCCATGATATTTTTATGAGAAATCAAGATCTAATAATAATAAATGTGGTTTCAAAAGAAATGGAAGAGTTTAGCACGAAGTAGCAGTTTCTGGAAAGAAAGATGAAAAGGGAAGTAGAAAGAGTTCAGAGGTTCGAAAGATAAAATACCGTCACACCTCCCTTTTTACTACCTTTTTAGTTTACTTCCTGTTCAAGAGAATAAGGTATATCTCGATATTATGAATACCCCAGGAAGGATATAACAACAACGAGGAAGGAGTTTTTCCAAATAAAGGACAGTCGGTTCGGGATTTTATTTATAATTTTAGAGTCACCACTTGGGAAAATAATGGTGTCCCAAGTCACCGGTTAATCCCGAATCCGAGGAAATTGACTCTGTTTTTATCAGTCTACGCAACGAAAAATCCGGATAAGGAATTTTGTTAACTCGGGAGAAGGTGTTAGGCACTCTCGGATTTTGTGGTTTTAGCATGGTCGCTCAACTGTCATTCTTGGTTTTATATGACTTACTAAATTCCTTTGAACAATATGTACGTGTTTCAACTTTAATATTTTACGAATTACGACGTCGCAAAAACGTATTTCGAATCACACCGCAACCAGTACGCCTGTGACCTTTAACACGTTTCGGCGTCGCCGGAATTTACGATTTGAGTCACATCAAATGTGCACTCGTATTAGGGAAAGTGTATTTTAAGTCGTGTCTAAATCGTCTATCGGCTTCTTTAATATTTTGGAAAGGTTGTGAAATTGTCTAGCAACCTTCCCTAGTCTAATATATATAACTTATTCGTTTATTTGGTGTCCCCGCTGTTTTGTTCTCAATGCGAGGCTCGTCCCAATTTAATTTTATAGTCTGACCCTAATATGTATACTAAATTTTCTATTTTTGGTTTTTCCCTAGTTCATTATGTTCAGAATTTTAAGTCCAGGTCTTATTTTCTATTTACATGGACCTGGACTTTTGGCTTGATACATATCAGTTTACATTCCTAGGTATTGAAAACCCAGGAACTCGCCGAAACATGTTCAGCAGAAGCCCAAAGATGTTTTCACATAAATCTGGGCCTTCGCAGTTTATTAGGCCCAGATAAGACATGAGTAAATAAGAATAATGGAAATCAAAACTCACAAAAGATTAATGTTTAGAAGATAATGGAATTTAAACTATTTTTATTTCAATGAAGATAAAAGAAATGCAGAATTACAATAATAATCTCAAACTTTAACTGACTACCGTGATTAAAGTCTAATTGACAAGTTGTTTTTGTTTTTATACTCGATTACTATTTTAAAACTACTGATTCCAATTACTTAGTATATAAAGCTAATCAGTATTATTAATAACATGCTATTCTTAATTACTTTTCAAAGTGTAACGATCCGGCCCGTCATTACGGGAATTACCACCCCGATATCTTGCATTTACATGTTTCATATTTTTATTTCAGTGTTAGAGTTTATCGGGTGAGTTAGGAGTAATTCGGGTTGAAAATGAAACAAATAGCCTTCTTGAAGGAAGCTTGAATATGGGAAGTCAACCTAGAGTTGACTATTGAGTTAGAGTGCTCGGAATCAGATTCTGATGATTCAACTAGTTTCGGGGGATCATTTATGACTTAGGAGAGCAATCGGAATCGAATTCGGTGGCCCGGTGTAGTTTTAGGCTTGAATTGGCTAAGGTTGAGTTTTGGCGAAAACTGGACGGTAGGTGAGATTTTGATCTGGGGGTCGGAATGGAATTCTGACAATTTTTGTAGCTTCGTTATGTGATTTTGGATATGTTTGAAAATTTTTAGGTCATTCGGACGTCGTTTGATCGGGTTTTGGATTGAATGTTAGTTTCGGAAGTTTTGAAGAAACTTAGGCTTGAATCCTTGTGAAAATGGTGATTTTGATGTTTAGGATGGTGTTTTTATGACTGGAACAAGTCCGTATCATGTTTTGGAGTATGTTGGTGGTTTTTGTTGGGGTCCCGGGGGCCTCGGGATGAATTCGGACCATCAACCGGGCACTTTAAACTTGGCAAAATCTGCATAAAATTGTAGATAACTGTGCAGGCATTTAAGCCTTCGCGTTCGCATGACATGGGTCACGTCCGCGAAGGCCAAGGGAGCTAAAGCATCGCGTACGCATGAGGATAGGTCGCATTCGTGAAGGAGGACCAGGCGGACCTACGCGTTCGCGTGGGTCGGTACACGTTCGCGTAGAAGGGATCAGGCGGCTGGGGAAAAAGAGCTTCGCGGACTCGTGACTACACGTCGCATTCGCGATGAAGTAACAGAGAAGATCATCGCGTTCGTGTGAGGGACATCGCGAACGCGTAGGGCAAAAATGGCTGGCAGTGAAATTAAAAACCAGAACATACCAGTCGCGGGTTTATACACCCAAAACACAAATTTTGAGCCCTAGAGAGAAGAACTCACGGGAAAACGCCGGGATTACATTGGGTAATCGTCGTAGATAAATTTCTTGACTCAAAAACATAACTTTATGGTAGAATTAACATCAATCTTCATGAAATTGGGTAGAAACTGTGAAGAATTATGGCCTAGGTATTGAAAACAAAATTTTGAGTTTTGAAAGGCCATTCGAACTCCGATTTCGATAAATTTTATATGCACGGACTCGTGGCGAGACGAGGATTGCGTTGGTACAAGTTTCTGAATTTTTCGGACAGCGAGTCCGGGGTCGGGTTCTTACCAACTTAGTGTATTTATGCGTTTTTCATGCAAATTGAAATGGGTTATGTTTCTTTGACCCGTAAATGACATAAATATTGTGGTTTGAATAGATTCTACACGTGAGCCAGCAAATTCTAAAGGGAAAGGCATTGCGGATGAGTCTACGACCGGCTAGAGGTGAGTAGTTTGTATATATGGTAGCCTGAGGGTTCGAAACCCCGGCTTAGCACATTGTGACGCTAGTAGGGCGTGGCTCGCACCCCGTGGCAGATGCAGAATGGATTGTGATTGGGGATTGAGACTTGGTCCATCCCGGATATGAATAATATGCTATTAATGATGGAAAAACACTGTGTTTGACATATTTGTGGGTTGTAAGCCTAGTTTGGGGCCTTGTGCCGACCTGTAATATACCTAGGGGATAATATATATGTGATAGCTATACTTGCTTAATCACTGATCTCAGTCCTGGTTTTGAAATCACAGTATTAAAATGCTAAGTCACCTGTTTTGCAAAAATTAAATAAAAGTTAAAGTATTTTCATAAATTATGAACTGGAATCTGGAAATAAGTAAATTGAGCTATTTTGTGACTTGTCTGATTATTGTGGACTGAGGATGGATCGGGCTGCACGCCGCAGCGATTATTATGATATGAGGATCGGGCTGCATGCCGCAGCGGTATTTGCGATTGGGCTGTAGGAGCCCCTACGGAGTCTGTAAACACCTCAGTGAGCGCCGCCGACGTTAAATGGATCGGGCTACACGCCGTAGCGGTTATGTGCATTGCATTGCATCTTTATCTATTGAGTTATTCTGTGGAAGCTGTATTGTACTGTTAATGCTAGTTCATAGGATGTTCAGACTGTAGTTTAGTTTTATATTGTGGTATTATGTGGATTTCCTACTTTCAGCTGCTTTTATATATTTATTACTCACTGAGTACTTAGTACTCACCCCTACTCCCTGTATCTTTTGTGTGCAGACTCAGGTACTCGGGAGCAGTAGACGAGCATTTCCAGCTTTTGCAGAGTCATACCGAGTTGCTGAGGTAGCTACCGACGTTCGCAGAACCTAGCTTCTCTTCCTCTTTTCAGTTGTTATTTTGTATTCAGATTTGAGTACTTCCATACAATATTCTCTACTTTTTGTTGGGTTTTGTTAGAAGCTCTAGACTTGTGACTCCGGATCTTTGGGAGTGTCAGTTTCTTTCGCACTTCTTAGTACTTTGTTCATTTTTATTATTATTGGAGTTCTTTGACTCATATGTTCTTTTGAGTTGTCCAGCTGGGACTGATATTCATTATGATAAACAATTGTTGGTCTGGCTGGCCTAGCTTAATTGTTGGGCGCCATCACGACCGGATTTGGTCGTGACAAGTTGGTATCAGAGCTTAGGTTACTAGGACTCACGAGTTATGAGCCGGTTTAGTAGGCTTTCGCGGATCGGTACGTAGACGTCCGTATCTATCCTCGGAAGGCTACATAACTTTAGGAAAAACCTCACTTTTCTTGGATTCATATCGTGTGGTTTGAGTTATCGTGAAACTAAACTTTTCCCTATTCTATTCTCTCGCAGATGGCGAGAACACATGCTAGCGGACGTGGCGGACATGGCAGATGACCACCATTGGCACCTAGAGGCCGTAGTCATGGTAGAGGTAGGGCAGCAGTACCAGCACCTGCTGACCCACCAGCTGACCAGACTCATGGTCAAATTCCAGCACCGATGGCCCAGGTTTAGGATTAGGTCCCAGCTGCAGACGCTCCGGTAGCTCGGGTTCAGGCACCGGCAGTTCCCATTATGATACCGGGTCTTCAGGAGACTTTGGCTCAGATTCTATCAGTATGCACTGGCTTGGCTCAGGTAGTTGCAGCCTCTACTGCAGCGTCGCCTTCACAGGCGGGAGGAGGGAATCAGACCCTCGTGGCTCGCACACCCGAGCCGGTAGTACAGGGTATTCAGGCACCTAGGGCAGCTCCAGTTCAGCTAGTTGCAACCGTTGCACCAACTCCTGCTCATGTGGTTCCAGTTATGCCCGACGATGAGCAGCATCGTTTGGAGAGGTTTGAGAGGCTACAACCTCCGGCATTCAGTGGTGCTGAGGGCGAGGATGCCCAGAGTTTTCTTGATAAATGTCAGCGTATGCTTCGCACCGTGGGTATTCTGGAGTCCAGCGGTGTTTCATTCACCACTTTTTGATTCACAGGTGCAACATTTCAGTGGTGGGAGGATTTTGAGAGGTGTAGGCCCGCTAGGGGTAGTGCCCCTCACTTGGCAGCAGTTCTCCATGGTATTTTTGGAGAAGTATGTGCCTCGGTCCTAGAGAGAGGAGCTGCGTCGTCAGTTTGAGTGGCTGAAGCAGGGGGACATGACGGTTACTCAGTATGAGATGAGATTCACACAGCTAGCCCATCATGCCATGTGGATGATTCCGACGGACAGAGAGAGGATAAAGAGATTTATAGATGGTCTTATCTATCCCATCCGTATATTGATGACTAGAGAGAGAGCTTCGGCAGTCACCTTTGAGGAGGTGGTTGATGCTGCCCGTCATATTGAGACAGATCACCGCAGAGAGCAGGAGGAGAGAGAGGCTAAGAGGCCTCGTGGTACTAGCAGTTACAGTGGTGCTCCATCTAAGGGGCAGCCTCGGTATATCAGGGGTCGTTCTTTCAGATCTCATCAGTCTGGACGTGCAGAGTCTAGTGGAGTTTCATCAGATCGTGGTCGTCAGGGCCATCAGGGTTATCAAGGTCAGCAGGGCCATCAGTAGAGTCAGCCTGCATTGAGTACTCTTCTTCTGCTTCCTCAGCACATGACTCATCTGCAGCGAGGGGTCCTCAGCAGCCCCGTCTTCCATCTTCGGGCCGCTGTTTTGATTGTGGCAATTTCGGCCATATCAAGAGAGAGTGTCCTCAGTGGCTTCACAGGCGGTCTCAGTAGAGGGATCAACCCTCGTCTTCTACTCCTATTTCTTCAGCGCTAACTCAGTCAGCTAGGACTGGTGGCCAGGTAGCTAGAGGTCGCCCTAGGGGCGAGGATTGTACTGGTGGAGGCCAGGCTCGTTTCTATGCTCTTTCGAATAGGAAGGATGCTAGTGCTTCAGATGCGGTCATTTCAGGTATTATCTCAGTCTGCCACAGGGATGCTTCTGTCTTATTTGATCTCGGATCCACCTATTCCTATGTTTCTACTTATTTTGCACATCATTTGGGTATGACCCATGGTATTCTTGCTTTTCCCGTACATGTGTCTACCCCGGTGGGGGATACGGTTGTTGTGGATCAGGTATATCGATCCTGCCTTATTACTATTAGGGGTCTGGAGACCCGAGTTGATTTATTACTACTGGGCATGGTAGATTTCGATGTGATTCTAGGCATGGATTGTCTATCTCCTTACCATGCGATTCTGGACTGTCATGCCAAGACAGTCACACTAGCTATTCCAGGTAATCCGAGGATCGAGTGGCGTGGCTTGACTGATTATGTGTCCGACAGGGTGATTTCTTATATAAAGGCCCAATGAATGATTGGGAAGGGTTGTTTATCTTATTTGGCCTTCATTAGAGATGTTGAGGCAGAGACACCCAGTCTTGATTCGGTCCCATTGTGAGGGAGTTTCCGGATGTATTTCCAGCAGACCTACCAGGCATGCCGCCTGACAGAGATATTGACTTTGGTATTGACTTGGTGCCGGCACTCAGCCCATTTCTATTCCTCCCTATCGCATGGCACCAGCTGAGTTAAAAGAATTGAAGGAACAGCTTCAGGAACTCTTAGATAAGGGTTTCATTCGCCCGAGTGTGTCACCTTGGGGTGCATAGATATTGTTCGTGAAGAAGAAAGATGGTACAATGAGAATGTGCATTGATTACATGCAGCTGAACAAGGTAACAGTGAAGAATAAGTACCCATTGCCTCGTATTGAGGACCTATTTGATCAGCTCCAAGGAGCTAGTATATTTTCTAAGATTGATCTTCGATCGGGCTATCATCAGTTGAAGATTAGGGACTCAGATATTACGAAAATAGCGTTCAGAATGCGATATGGGCACTATGAGTTCCTGGTGATGTCTTCTGGGCTGACTAATGCCCCAGTCGCATTCATGCACTTGACGAATAGTGTATTTCGGCCATACCTTGATTCTTTTGTGATTGTGTTTATTGATGACATTCTGGTGTATTCACGCAACCAGGAGGAGCATGCACAACACTTAAGGGTAATATTGCAGAGGTTGAGAGAAGAAAAGCTTTATGTAAAATTCACTAAGTGTGAGTTCTGGCTTGATACTGTGACTTTTTTGGGACATGTAGTGTCTAGTGATGGTATTTGGGTTGATCCACAGAAGGTTGAGGCAGTGCAGAATTGGCCCAGACCTTCCTCAGCTACCGAGATTCGGAGTTTTCTCGGCTTGGCAGGCTATTATCGCCGGTTTGTTCGGGGTTTCTCATCTATTGCTTCACCGTTGACTAAGTTGACACAGAAGAATGCTCCATTTGTGTGGTCTGATGAATGTGAGGAGAGCTTTCAGAAGCTCAAGGAGGCTTTGACCACATCTCCAGTACTTGTGTTTCCCTCAGCTTCAAGGTCATATACGGTGTATTGTGATGCTTTTAGAGTTGGGCTCGGTTGTGTATTGATGCAGGAGGGTAGAGTTATTGCATATGCTTCTCATCATCTAAAACCCCATGAGAAGAACTACACTGTTCATGATTTAGAGTTAGCTGCTATTGTTCATGCCTTGAAAATTTGGAGGCATTACCTGTATGGTGTATCTTGTGATGTATGTATAGACCACCGTAGCCTTTAGCAGTTGTTTAAGCAGAAATATCTCAATTTGAGGCAGAGGAGATGGCTTGAATTGCTTAAAGACTATAATATTACTATTTTGTACCATCCCGGAAAGCCAATGTAGTGGCTGATACATTGAGACGTAAGGCTATTAGTATGGGCAGTTTGGCGTATATTCCAGTTGGGGAGAGACCCCTTGCAGTTGTTGTTCAGGCGTTAGCTAATCAGATGGTTAGGCTGGATATTTCTAAGCCCAGTCGGGTGATGACTTGTGTAATAGCTCGTTCTTCTTTATATGATCGTATTCGAGAGCGCCAGTATGATGATCCACACTTACTTGTCCTTAAGGACAGAGTTCAGCATGATGATGCCAGAGATGTCACTATTGATAGTGATGGTGTATTACAGATGCAGGGCCGGATATGCGTGCCCAATGTTGATGGACTTCGTGAGTTGATATTGGAGGAGGCCCACGGCTCGTGGTATTCTATTCATCCAGGAGCCGCGAAGATGTATCAGGATTTGAAGCAGCATTACTGGTGGAGAAAGATGAAGAAAGATATTGTGAACCATGTGGCATGGTGTCTAAACTGTCAGTAGGTCAAGTATGAGCATCAGAGACCTGGTGGTGTATTCCAGCGTATTGATATTCCTGAGTGGAAGTGGGAAAGGATTACTATAGACTTTGTTAGTGGACTCCCTTGGACAGCGAGGAAGTTCGATTCAGTTTGGGTGGTGGTGGATAGGTTGACCAAGTCAGCTCACTTCATCCCAGTGTGTACTACTTATTCCTCAGAGCGGTTGGCCGATATATTCATCCGTGAGATAGTGAGATTGCATGGGGTTCCCATTTCTATTATATCAGACAGAGGTACCCAGTTCACTTCTCAGTTCTGGAAGACATTTCAGCGAGAGTTGGGTTCACAGGTAGAGCTGAGCACATCATTTCATCCACAGACGGACGGGCAGTCTGAGCATACTATTCAGATATTGGAGGACATGTTGCGTGCTTGTGTCATTGATTTTGGTGGTTCATGGGCCGATTACTTGCCTCTTGCGGAGTTTGCTTATAATAATAGCTATCAGTCCAGCATTCAGATGGCACCGTATGAAGCTTTATATGGGAGGCGGTGTAGGTCTCCGGTCGGTTGGTTCGAGCGTGGCGAGGCTAGGTTGTTGGGGACAGAGTTAGTCCAAGATGCCTTAGACAAGGTAAAGGTGATTCAGGAGAGACTTCGCACAGCTCAGTCGCGTCAGAAGAGTTATGCGGACCATAAGGTCCGATATGTGTCTTATTCAGTGGGTGAGAAGGTGTTGCTGAAGGTCTCGCCTATGAAGGGCGTTATGAGGTTTGGGAAGAAAGGAAAGTTGAGTCCAAGGTTCATTGGACCTTTTGAGGTGCTTAGGAAGGTTGGGGAGGTGGCCTATATGCTTGCTTTGCCACCCAGTTTATCGGGAGTTCACCTGGTATTCCATGTATCCATGCTCCGGAAGTATGTTGGAGACCCGTCTCATGTGTTAGACTACAACACGATACAGCTGGATGAGGATTTGACTTATGATGTGGAGCTGGTAGCCATTTTGGGTCGACAGGTTCGTAAGGATCCAAGGACATAGCTTCAGTGAAAGTGCAGTGGAGAGGTTGTCTCGTGGAGGAAGCAACTTGGGAGACCGAGCAGGAGATGCGGAGCAAGTATCCACACTTATTTGATACTCCAGGTATGTTTCTTAACCCGCTCGCAGACGATCGTTTGTTTAAGTTGGGGAGAATGTAACGACCCGCCCCGTCATTACAGGAATTACCACCTCGTTATCTTGCATTTACATGTTTCATGTTTTTATATCAGTGTTAGAGTTTATCGGGTGAGTTAGGAGTGATTCGGGTTGAAAATGAAACAAATAGCCTTCTTGAAGGAAGCTTGAATATGGGAAGTCAACCTAGAGTTGACTATTGAGTTAGAGTGCTCAAAATCAGATTTTGATGATTCAATTAGTTTTGGGGGGATCATTTATGACTTAGGAAAGCAATCGGAATCGAATTCGGAGGTCCGGTGTAGTTTTAGGCTTGAATTGGCTAAGGTTGAATTTTGGCAAAAACTGGAAGGTAGGTGAGATTTCGATCTGGGGGTCGGAATGGAATTCTGACAATTTCTATAGCTTTGTTATGTAATTTTGGATATGTCTGCAAATTATCAGGTCATTCGGACGTCGTTTGATCGGGTTTTTGATTGAATGTTAGTTTCGAAAGTTTTGAAGAAACTTAGGCTTGAATCCTTGTTAAAATGGTGATTTTGAGTGTTTTTATGATTGGAACAAGTCCGTATCATGTTTTGGAGTATGTTGGTGGTTTTCGTTGGGGTCCCGAGGGCCTCGGGATGAATTCGGACCATCAACCGGGCACTTTAAACTTGGCAAAATCTGCAGAAAATTGCAGAAAACTGTGCAGGCATTTAAGCCTTCGCGTGACATGGGCCACGTTCGCGAAGGCCAAGGGAGCTAAAGCATCGCGTTCGCGTGAGGATGTGTCGTGTTCACGAAGGAGGACCAGGAGGACCTACACGTTCGCGTGGGTCGGTACGCGTAGAAGGGATCAGGCGGCTGGGGAAAATGAGCTTCGCGGAAGTGTGACTACACGTTGCGTTCGCGATGAAGTAACAGAGCAGAGCATCGCATTCGCGTGAGGGACATGGCGAACGTGTAGGGCAAAAATGGTTGGCAGTGAAATTAAAAACCAGAACATACCAGTCACGGGTTTAACCCAAAACACAAATTTTGAGCCCTAGAGAGAAGAACTCACGGGAAAACGCTGGGATTTCATCGGGTAATCGTCGGAAGTAAATTTCTTGACTCAAAAACGTAACTTTATGGTAGAATTAACATCAATCTTCATGAAATTGGGTAGAAACTGTGAAGAATTATGGCCTAGGTATTGAAAACGAAATTTTGAGTTTTGAAAGGCCATTCGAACTCCGATTTCGATAAATATTATATGCACGAACTCGTGGTGAGACGAGGATCGCGTTGGTATAAGTTTCTGAATTTTTTGGACATCGGGCCCGGGGTCGGGTTCTTACCAACTTAGTGTATTTATGTGTTTTTCATGCAAATTGAAATGGGTTATGTTTCTTTGACCCGTAAATGACATAATTATTGTGGTTTGAATAGATTCTACATGCGAGGCAGTGAATTCTAAAGGGAAAGGCATTGCGGACGAGTCTACGACCGGCTAGAGTTGAGTAGTTTGTATATATGGTAGCCTGAGGGTTCGAAACCCCGGCTTAGCACATTGTGACGCTAGTAGGGCGTGGCTCGCACCCCGCGGCATGTGCGAAATGGATTGTGATTGGGGATTGAGACTTGATCCATCCCGAATATGAATAATATGCTATTAGTGATGGAAAAATACTATGTTTGACATATTTGTGGGCTGTAAGCCTGGTTAGGGGCCTTGTGCCGACCTGTAATATATATGTGATAGCTATACTTGCTTAATCACTGATCTCAGTCCTGGTTTTGAAATCACAGTATTGAAATGCTAAGTCACCCATTTTGCAAAAATTAAATAAAAGTTAAGTATTTTCATAAATTATGAACTGGAATCTTGAAATAAGTAAATTGAGCTATTTTGTGACTTGTCTGATTATTGTGGACTGAGGATGGATCGGGCTGCACGCCGCAGCGGTTATTATGATATGAGGATCGGGCTGCACGCCGCAGCAGTATTTGCGCTTGGGCTGTAGGAGCCCCTCCGAAGTCTGTACACACCCTAGTGAGCGCCATCGACGTTAAATGGATCGGGCTACACACCGTAGCGGTTATGTGCATTGCATTGCATCTTTATCTATTGAGTTATTTTGTGGTAGCTGTATTGTACTGTTGATGCTAGTTCGTAGGAGGTTCGGACTGTAGTTTAGTTTCATATTGTGGTATTCTGTGGATTTTCTACTTTCTGCTGCTTTTATATATTTTTTTACTCACTGAGTACTTAGTAATCACCCCTACTCCCTGCACCTTTTGTGTGCAGACTCAGGTACTCGGGAGCAGTAGACGAGCATTTCCAGCTTTTGCAGAGTCATACCGAGTTGCTGAGGTAGCTGCCGACGTTCGCAGAACCTAGCTTCTCTTCCTCTTTTCAGTTGTTATTTTGTATTCAGACTTGAGTACTTCCATACAGTATTCTCTACTTTTTGTTGGGTTTTGTTAGAGGCTCTAGACTTGTGACTCCGGATCTTTGGGAGTGTCAGTTGCTTTCGCACTTCTCAGTACTTTGTTTATTTTTATTATTATTAGAGTTCTTTGACTCATATGTTCTTTTGAGTTGTCCATTTGGGACTGATATTCATTGTGATAAACAATTGTTGGTCTGGCTGGCCTAGCTTAATTGTTGGGTGCCATCACGACTGGATTTGGGTCGTGACACAAAGTGAAGAGAACTACTGAATGTATTTAAACCTTAAACTGTATTAACTATGTGACATATGGTTTCGTACTAAAACATCATTTAACTACAGTAATTCGTTAACTACTAACGTTGTTCAAATTGATCTAATTAATACTGATTTTAATTAACTACTGCGTGTTGATGTTATTAACTATCTATTTGTATTAGATTTTTATGTCAAATTTATGATTAACCTATTTTTCTTTATCTAGGTGATTATGATTGCCACTACTATACTAATCTACTTTACTACACTATTACATTGTTCCAGGCCTATCCGTATCCCATATTAAGTTAATTACAATATTTCCTACACAAATTACAATTTCAACTAAGCCAATTAAACTACAACATCTAAATCCAGAAATCAATAACAGGATTTGTAGAAATTGATAGTTTATTTCTTCAACTTCAATACCAATTGAAATTACATGGTTCAAAGCTGTGTACCTGATTCAACAACAGAAAAACCAATGAGTCTAGGGGAGATGAAGACAGGAAATAGCAGGTAGACCACAACAAACAATGCAACATCAATAGGAGAGATTGAATCACAGCAACACGAGTGAGTTTCAGCAATCCAATTTGAATCCCAGAAATAGTAAAAGCAATACCCAGCAGAAGTAGTAGGAAACCAATAAAAATAGCAATAGATTCCCTACAACTTCCAGAAATAAGCTTCGACTAAACCCAGGCAGAATTGCTCTATGTATATATAAGTATATCTCTGAATTTGTTCAAAAATCCAGCCCTTAATTAGGCTTTAGTGAGGTCTATTTATAGGTAAAGTTAGTGAATTTTTTTTTGGGGTGGGGGGGGGGGAATTTGAAAAGTTATTTCTAGTTTCCTCCCTTGAATTCTTTCAATTATTACACTTCAATACCCTTTTCAGATTTGAATTTGCTTTCCATCATGTGCTAGAAGGTTCTATTTGATTTTATTTGGGGTGTATTACTAGCATACCCCCACTTGCTAAGGTTATTTACTGAGTTGCCTTTTGTTTGGGTCTATTATATCCTTAGTTTTGTGCAATATTGCAGAAATCATAGGCCTAAATATCTTAAATGTCCTTATAGGCTCTATTAAATCCACAATTATGCCATTTTCTATTCCTATTATACCCTTAATATTAACTACTATTTATCCGACCTATCTAAGGTCTAGGTTTTCTGTTTCAGCTCTTATTTAATTACTGACCAGTTGTTATATCAGTCTTTAAGACTTGGCCAGGTTTGATATCAATTTTATTTTAATTTTAGCCTCTTTTCTTTCTTTTCTGTATTATAATTGATTTGCAGGACTAGCCTGCTTATTTACCTAAGTCTATACCTTTTAAAGTTTAGCCAGTCCAGTGTTTGGACTTGGCTTTGCAAAATTAGTCAATTACTAATCACTAGCCACTTAGAGTTAGATAAGACTTGCATAACTTAGCCAGTTTCACATTTAAGTCTGATTATTACAAAATTGGCCATTTTCAGAACTAGCCATTTGAATTTAAACCTAAAGAATCACAGAGTTGGCCAGTTTCAATATTGACCACTCTATTACTTATTTCAATTGTAACCATTTTTATGTTATTTTCAATTTTAGCCTATTAAACTATTTTCAGAATTAGCCAATTATCTAATACTTATCTATTACAGCTATAACCAATATTCCCTAAGCACATTAGGCATAATAACAGTCAAATAACATGAATTATTACAGATATAGCCTTTTCAAATTAAATTGCACACATAGCCACAAAATCAGAATCATTTGTCGTTTAACCTAAACTCAGAGGGGAAATTTGAATATTGTTGAATTTCAATCAAACAACTTCATAATTCAGACTTCAAGCATAGCATGTCAATTAAACACAAAAAGGCATAATCAGAATATCTCTCATGTCAAAGGCTAACAGAAAACCTAAAATACTTGAGTGCATTTAATTAAGGTGTAAAAGACAGTATTATCAAAGAGACCAAAGAATCATGTTACTAAAAGAGAAACAGAGTTATACCAGAAATTATTTCAAGGAAAGCAACTAGTCTAAAAACATGCAACTGGCTAATCGACTAAACAGAATCAGAACTTAAATATAAAAGCATGCTGAATCAAAACAGAAAAGAGATGAAGATGAAAAGAAATCAGGTAAACCCTTAACATGCAAATCAGAAAATAATAGAGAAGAACACAAAAATCAATATTCAATAAACACAGAAAAATAAAAAATAAGAGGGTAGGGAACTTAGCTTGCAGGATTTGTCTCCTGAGCTATTCCCCATTTTTCTTTTCTTTTTCTTGTTCTTTTTCTTTTTCTTTTTCTTTCTTTTTCTAGTTTTCTTCTCAGACTTCAAGTTGAAGTCTTTTATTGTCTTTTGTCAACAGAGAGGGGTTCAGGAGTGTTTTTAAAAGAGGGTGATTGATTTGGGATTAGGTTTTGAGTTGGCCGGAATTAATGTATTTGGGCTAGTATTTGGCCCAACTCTATGTTTTTTGTGTATTTTCCTTGTATTTTAATTATTTTCTTGGTATTTTCTTTTGTATTTCATTTTCTCTTTTTATATTCTTTTTCAATTATTCAAATACTTTTTATTTCCTATTTTTCCCAATTTTTCTGATATTTTTGATAGTTTTATGCTATTTTTCCTTTATTTCCAGTAATATTGTATTTTTTTGTTAATTTTCATTAAATTCCTTTAATTGTGATACTTATATTTAACCTATTTTTTTTATTTTTCTTATTTTCATTTCTAATTGTTCACACACACAAATGCATCTTATTTCAAACAGACATATAATTTGCACACAAAAATATTATTTATTTTAATTTTGGAATTTTATTGCTTAGGGCAAAAATCACGTGCTCACAAATACATTGAACCTTCCTCCTATTTATAGGTCTAAGATGCATGGAACTCGGAGAAGCATGATTCAAAACGGGCACGAGAAACCAAAACGTCAAATCATCTCCTGAAACGCATCAGGAGCAAGTATAATCATGACATATGTCGGCGATGACGTCATTTTTAAAAAGAAGGACACGTGTCAACGGATCAACGATGCCACATATTTCCTCCTATGCACGTCATCGCGCCCATAGTAAGGCCAAATTTTCTAAAGACGAGATCGACAATTCTGCCCATTGAAGACATCTACTGGATACGCCTCTAATGAGCGGAGGGACTAACTATATGGGGTCAAATTTGGCCCTATACTCCTCTACGCCGAAGTGTACGCCCAGTAAGCATATATCTGCTACAGTAAGGGCATGACTCGGATGTAAGGGCGAAGGAGACGCCGTTTTAAACCAGGCATCCTCGCTAGGAGGACGTCGACCACGTTTGGTATTTTTATTATTATTTTAAGGAAGGCCTCTCATTATATAAAGACGACATTCCTATTGTAAAAAGGCATAAGTGTTATTATCAAATAATACAATTCTATCATTCTCTCATATTTTCTCTCTATCTCTACCTCTGATGAGCAACTTTTTTTGAGTTCATAATATCATCTTGTAATATTAGATCTATAGCATTATTATCATTCTTACATCTCTAGGTCTATTATATTTGATTACGATTTACCCTCTCTATTTATGATTATTTTCTAGCTTACAAAGTACACTTTTAACTTTTGAGCCAAACATTCTTCTTTCTGAAGATTAGCAATAGAGTTTAATGAATGGCTATGTACTTGTTTGTATTGATTTCAGTTCCTCTTCACCATCTCAACCACAGATACAGTTTGTTTCACCCTCTATCAACGACACATTTGTAAAAATTGGTCGAAAGACCAATGTCATGTTACGAAATCCTCAAGCAATTCACAAGACAGATTGCCTCCAGAATGCTTCGACGTTTTTGCCATTCTGTTTACACCCTGAATGTACGTACCTGATTTGATCTTCTCAAATGTTTCATATCATTCATTTTTGTGTTTAGACTTCAACACACTATAATATTTTTTGTTGGGTATTAGTTCATATTACAAATGAACTAAATAACTTCAGCTATTCGACAGCTACAAAATAAAAATTTCAGCTCTAGAGTTGAAGTTCGACAGTTAAAAAATAAAAAATTCAGCTCTAGAGCTGAAGTTCGCCAGTTACAAACTAAAACTTCAGCTCTAGAGCTGAAGCTCGCGAGTTACAAAATAAAAACTTCAGCTCTACAGCTGAACTTCAGGCCTGGCAACCAGAATGCTAGTATTGTGCAATTGCCTTTGCTACTTCAGCCCCGTGCGCTCAAGTTATGCGAAAAAGCGGGTACGCTTGTAATTTTTTTTTGCAAAGCGGGCACAAGTTAAAACATGACACAAAAAACAGGTATAGATGCAAATGCCCCTTATACTCCCTCGTTTGTTGTTCAGGACTTATAGGCATTTGGGGCATTTGCATCTACATTCGTTTTTTATTTCACGTTTTAACTTTTACCGTTTTGGAAAAAAATTACAAGCGTACCCAATTTTCGCGTAACTTCAGGTATACAGGCCTGAAGTAGCAAAAACTTTTGCCTGAAGTGTAGCAAAACTTGAAGTTTGACTTGACTTGTAAAGTCAATCACGCAAACTTCAGTTAAATAAAAGAACAACAAGTGTTGGCTGGAGTTTTTGTTTGTTAGTACTGAAGTTTTGTTCTGTATTTTACTAAACTTCAGCATGTTTTAGCTGAAGCTTTTGTTTGTAATTGTTGAACTTTAGCATTCTAGTATCTGAAGCTTTGTTCTGTATTTGCTAAACTTCAACATGTTTTAGTTGAAGCTTTGTTATGTTTGTGATGAATTTCAGGGCTGAAGTTTGTTTTGTATTTATTGAACTTCAGCATTCTAGGAGCTGAAGTTTTGAATATGGCTATTTTTGAATTCTCCCAAACTATTATCTTCAATGTTTACAAATTATCCATTATTGTTAATTTTTTCATGATCTTTTTAAGAAACTATTTTTTTCTTCAAATTTTTGAGTTATGGCCATCCAACTGAATAAATAATACAATCAGCCAGAACAAAAAAAAAAAAGGGATACTTTCTAGCAACAAGTGGAAAAAAAATGAATAGCATAAATCCTCACATAAAATTTGCTACCACGAGAAGAAATAATTAAAAGATAGAAGAATAAAGCTAAAAAGATGATAAATAAGAACTTATTTGATCATATTAATCAATGGAAGCAAACAAGATGAAGAAACTTAAGAGTGGATCCAAAGCTCTGAATATGAATTCTAACTGTATGTAGCTAGATCAATCCAACTTCTAAATATTTAGTTGTACGTAGGTATAATTTTGTTCGATAAGAATTTTATCTCTAGAGGGTAATATAATTAATTTTACATTAGACATAATTTTTATTTAATTAATTTAAAATATTGAAAATTTTATACTTAACAAAAGTTTAATTTGGGTTAATATTAAGTGTTAATTCTAATATTTGGGGGGCAGAGGGGAGGGGACAGAAAAAATCGATTATCATATAGTATTAGAGTCAAATTGAAAACATGCAAACCTATAGCAATAAGGATGAATTAGTAGAGAGCAAATATATTCTAAATGCAAACTTTTAACAATAAGGATAAATTAGTAGAAGACAATCTAATCTATATAAGTTGTCATTAATTTTTTTTCTTTTTCCATTCATTTTATTATAAAAGATTAACTAAACATTAGTTATTCACATTATATGTCGCTGGTCATTATTTTTCTATAAGTTAAAGGGTCAATCTCTTCGTTCGCAAACCTTCACAAACCAAAAATTTAATTTTTAATTTTATTAATTTGACAAATCGTTGAAGAATTATGATAAAAAGTATGTTTGTGTTACTTGTTTGTTTACCATATAAAATTACAAAATAACAATAATTTCATAAGGTATTCACGAGCATATGAGAATTTATATGGGGCATGATTACTCTTTTTTTTTTTTTTATTGAGGTAGCTGACTTTCAGAAACTTACACTTTCTTATTTAATTTATTATATTAAAAACTTAAACATATTGTTTTAATACTAATATTTATGTAAGTTTTTAAAATTATATTGGGTACACACTAAAACTAGTATTATCTTTAAAGCCAAAGTCCACCTTATAGTTACTAAAGTTTTTAAATTTACCCCTAACCCTAACGCCTGACCCCATTCAATTTTTCTTACTCAGCTGCTAACTAAGCTGCCAACTAGGATTCCACTAACCCATTACACCCAAACCCAACCCTATATTTAGACCACCATAACCCACGTTCAGTCAATTAATTTTGACACATACCCAACGTATTCTTCTCCCCCAAAATAAACTCCATTTCTAATACCTACCATCCGACAGAAAAACCTTCTTCTATCTCATAAAATCCTTTCTATTTCATTATCGTTGGTTTGATTGTTAAATCGCAAGCTAGTTGTTCATCACAGATTAGGTGTCGTTGTGGTATTTTAGCCAAACACATATATCCTGAAAGAAAATTTTACAAATGTTCGAGGCCCAAGGTTACAATATTTTTTCAGTTCTTTTTTTTTGTTTATAATTTTATTTCCATTTTTGAAACATAAATCTTCTTTTTGATTTATGCTTGACAGGCTAATTCATGTGGGTTTTGGGAATGGAAAGATGAAATCTTCCCGCGAAGCAATTGGACTAATATTAAAGATGTAACATCATCGATTGAGGAGATTAAGATGCAAAGGGACAAATTGAATAAAGAAGTAATTGGCATGAAGGCTATACACCAATATGAAGTGGATAAAGTTGTAAAGTTGGAAGATACACTTGCCAAGACAAAGATGTTGCTTATGATTTCTTGGGGATTGTTTATTGGATTATGATTTCTTGGGGATTGTTTATTGGATATTTAAATATATGATTATGATGTTGTAGTTGTATTTGTTGTGTTGTAGTAGTATATGTTGTGAAAAGGAATTTTCCTTTACTGTATAATCCAGCTTATGTTCTATGATTATGATAGTTGTTCTTTTGATTAATGCTATACACCAGCTTATGTTCTTTATTTCCATTATTGTTCTATGATAATGTGCTTATAAACAAACCTAAAAACCTAAACAAACTTGCACAAACTCCAGCAGTAAAATATGTCTAAACAAACCAACCTAAACAAAATAGCTGGACAAACATAACAACAAACTAGCTGGCCAAACTACAGCAGCATACAACAGCAACAAGCTACAAACCTTCAGATAGCTAAACATAAACAAACCAACCTATTTAAAATTCAAACACTTACAAAATTAACAACTTGAAAAACTAAATGACATTCAATTTTAACATCCATAACATTAATTGCATTCACCTATATGCACCAACTATCAACATTAATAATGTTGAGTTTAAAAGACTTACCATACTACAACCCCCCAAAAATATCTAACACCTAGCTATATCATGGCATCCAACTATCACAACTATACAATCATAACCAAAATATAAAGTGTACTGACATAGCAGTAATTACAACACATTCAAAAAATAACAACTGTTCACTACTCGAAGCAAAGTCCCATCACTTCTGCTCCTTACTACTACCTTTTCTTGCATTCAATTTCTTCAACCTTTGCTTGTTCATCTGGTTTCCAGTGATGGCAGATCCTCCCAGCCATGTTAGGCCATTTGCTGAGAAAGTAAGCTTTGAAGGATGACTTGCACCACTTGAATCACCAACAAATCCAATTTGTCTGGTTGCAATTGGTGTGCTTTGTTGCCTCAGCTGGAGTTTTGTCCTTGCTTCTGAGATGTTCTGTCACGACCCGGATTTTCCCCCGTCATCGGGATCGTGATGGCGCCTACTCGTGGTAGCTAGGCAAGCCAATACATTCAACATTATCCTGTTTGTATCATTATTTTTATACTCATATTTACTAACAAGAGAAATAAATATTCAATTTAAGAAATGCGGAAGACTTTCTAAATAGAGATAAATAATGCCAAGGTAAAATACTGATGAAATCCTCTACCCAAGACGTGGAGTCACCAACTCACGAACTACTAATGAATACTACACATAAGGTCTGAAAGAAAATGACAAATATCTGTCAGTCTCGGAACAATGAGACCACAACAAATAGTATAAGTAAGTGGAAGAGACGCCGGGCCTACGGACGCCTGCAAGCTACCTCGGTCTCGGAATGCTCAACTCCCATGAATATACTCTACTACTGTTGCTGCTCCCGATCAAAACCCAGACCAGTGCAAAAATGCACAGAAGTGCAGTATCAGCACAATCCGACCCCATGTGCTGGTAAGTGCCTGGCCTATCCCGGCGAAGTAGTGACAAGCCTAGGACCAGACACCCACGTAAACCTGTGCAGTTCTATATATATGTACACCACAAATAACAAGAAATACCAAGTAATAAATTCAACAAGAAGTATCATAAAAGGGGAAACATAACAGTTAACAACAACTATTAAATCAGCAATGGAAATCAGAGTATAATGGAAACCAGTTAATAACAAACAAGGAGTAGCAAGTAGTTTCACGACATCACCCTTCGTGCTTTTACTCTCATCCTCACATGCATGGCACGACATGATCCTTTGTGCATGGTTCAAATAACAACGACACAGAATGTTCTTTCGTGCATAATCAATATCACAAGGCACGGCATGATCCTTCGTGCGTAATCAATAACAAGGCACGGCATTATCATTCGTGCATAATCAATAATATAAGGCACGACATGATCCTTCGTGCATAATAAATAAAACAAGGCACGGCATTACCCTTCGTGCAAAAATCAGTAAACAAGGCACGGCATCACCCTTCGTGCATTATCACTCTTCCTTACCCAAATAACAATCACAGTTAAGGGCAAAAGAATGAAAACAATAATCATGAACCGTCCCGGCAAGGGACACAATATTCATCATAACAAGGTCCCGGTAAGGGAAAAACAATAATCCACTTTACAATAAGTTTCGGCAAGGGAAGACAATAATCAATTTCACAACCCGGCAAGGGTTCAAGATTTCATCTTTAAAACATCCCACAATAAATATCAACAACGACTCACGGTCATGCTAGACGCCAGTGTATGGATGCTCGTCACCACAGCCCATACACCGCACTCGATCACATAGCAAATAGCACATAAATCCTATTCCCTTAAGCTAGGATAGATCAAACACTTACTTCTAGCCTTGAAGCCCAATTTATCCTTCAACTACAGCTTTACCTCGAATTTCCACTTTTAACTTGCTCGAATCTAATCACAATTGATTCCATTACATTAATAAATACTATATAACTTAGTTTGGATGCTTAAGAATGATTTTCTCAAAGTTTACCCCAAAATTTCCCAAAACTCCCTTGGCCCCACGTGGTCGGAACTCGGAGTTCGGACCAAAATCCGGTTACCCATTCCCTCACGATTTCAAACATATGATTTGTTTCAAAATCGAACCTTAATTCGAGGTCCAATTCCCCAATTCATGAAAACCCTACGTTCTACCCAAAAACAAGAATTTCTACCATGAAAACCTTTGGTTTCTCTTGAAAAACATGTTTAATGATGTTAAGAATTGAAAGAATTAAGTAAAAAGTGACTTACAAGTGTTTTGGAGTGATTTTGCTCTTGGAGAATCGTGTGTGGTGTGTTGGGTTTTGAAAGAATGAGGAAAAAAGGTCAAAAATTCGTTTAAGTATAAATTTGCACAGCTGCGGTTATCGCAAATGCGACCGTTTGTTCGCAATTGCGAACATAACAGGCTTGGGGACTGTCGGCATCGCATTTGCGATATTATGTTCGCATTTGCGAACAAGGCTGAATTACTGGGGCCTTCGCATTTGCGACATTTTAGTCGCATTTGCGAAGATGGGCTATTTACTGAAGGCCTTGTATTTGCGAGGTATAGTTCGCATTTGCGAACCCCCGCACTCCCCTTTCATCTTCGCATTTGCGAAGATTGGTTGGCATTTGCGAACCAAGGCTAACCTGGCTCTTCTCGCAATTACGAGAAAATCTTCGCATTTGCGAAGATACCAGCTGGGTGAAAAACCAGCTGTGTTATTTTTCAGAATTTGCTCCAACGGCCTATCAAATCTTTATCCGAGCCCCCGGGCTCCAAACCAAACATGCACACAACTTCAAAAACATATTACAAACTCGCTCATGCGATCACATCGCCAATATAACATCATTTTCATCAAATCAAGCCTCAAGTTCATGATTATCTTTCTTTTAGTTTCATAACTTTCAAATTTGGAACTCAAGGTTCAAAACACATCAAACGACATCCAAATGTCACCAAACTTTGCCGAAAGCACATATATAATATTTAAGACTTGTACCGGGTGTCGGAACCAAAATATGAGCCCGATACCATGGTTGTTTAATCCGTTTTCATTTAATAATTTCAGCAGAAACAATTTAACAGAAAAATTCATATCTTAGGCTCTAGGCCTCAGAATTCGACTCCGGACACATGCCCGAGTCCCATATTTTCCTACGGACCTCCGGGACCGTCCTATCTCGGGTCCGGGTATATTTACCAAAAATGTTGACTGAAGTCAACTATATCAATATTAATATCATTTTTTCTTAATATTTTTCATATAATTCACATATTCTATCAAAAAATCTTTCCGGCTATAGGCCCAGATTATGTACGTAAATCGAGGCAACATAAAATGAGGTTTTCAAGGCCTCGGAAGTGCGGAACAAGTGAGGAAAAAATAGGTGATGACCCTTTGAGTCGTCACATCCTCCACCTCTAAAACAACCGTTCGTCCTCGAACGGACAAGAGAAGGAAGTACATGAGTTGGGGAACAAATGTGGGTAGCGGCTCCGCATATCAGACTCGGACTCCCTGGTCGATGCCTTAGGAGGCCAACCTCTCCACTGAACACGCACAGAAGGAAAACTCTTCAACCTCAACTGTCGAACCTGCCGGTCTAAAATGGCCACCGGCTCCTCCTCGTAGAATAAATCATTGTCCAATTGGACAGTACTGAAGTCTAACAGATGTGTGGGATCGCCGTGGTACCTCCGAAGCATAGATACATGAAAAATTTGATGCACGACCGATAAGCTAGGTGGCAGAGCTAGTCTGTAAGCCACCCCTCCCACTCGGTCTAGAATCTCAAATGGACCAATATACCTGGGGCTGAGTTTGCCCTTCTTCCCGAGCCTCATCACGCTTTTCATAGGCGATACTCGGAGCAATATCCGCTCACCAACCATGAAATCTACATCTCGAACCTTACGATCCACATAAGTTTTCTGTCTGGACTGAGCTGAACGCAATCTCTCCTGGATAGTCTAGACCTTGTCTAAGGCCTCCTGAACTAAGTCTGTACCCAACAACCGAGCCTCTCCCTGCTCAAACCATCCGACTGGAGACCGACATCGCCTACCATACAACTCCTCATACGGGGCCATCTGAATGCTAGACTGGTAGCTGTTGTTGTAGGCGAACTCCGTTAATGGTAAAAACTGGTCCCACAAGCATCCAGAATCAATAACACAGGCTCGGAGCATGTCCTCTAGGATCTGAATAGTCCTCTCAGACTGACCGTCCGTCTGAGGATAAAAAGCTGTACTCAACTGGACCTGGGTGCCTAACTCCTGCTGGACCGCTCTCTAGAAACGCGAGGTAAACTGCGTACCCCGATATGAGATAATAGACACCGGCACCCCATGAAGACGAACAATCTCCCTGATGTAAATCTCTGCTAACCTCTCCGAAGAGTAAGAGGCAGATACTGGAATGAAGTGTGCTGACTTGGTCCGCCTATCAATAATGACCCAAATAGCATCAAATTTCCTCCGAGTCAAAGGAAGTCCAGTAATTAAGTCCATTGTAATTCGCTCCCATTTCCACTCGGGAATTTTGATTCTATGGAATACACCACCAGGCCTCTAGTGCTCATATTTCACTTGCTGACAATTTAGACACCGAGCGACATACGTAGCAATGTCCTTCTTCATCCTGCACCACCAATAGTGTTGCCGTAAATCCTGATACATCTTCGCGGCGCCCGGGTGAATAGAATACCGCGTACCGTGGGCCTCCGCTAAGATCAACTCTCGAATCCCCTCTACATTGAGCACACAAACTCGCCCCTGCAATCTCAATACTCCGTCATCATCTAGAGTTACCTTCGTGGAACCTCCCGCGGTACCGTATCTCTCAAGTCACGCAAATGAGGATCATCAAATTGCCTCTCACGGATACGCTCTAATAGAGATGAACGAGCGACCGTGCAGGCTAACACTCTGCTAGGCTCAGAAATGTCTAGTCTCACGAACTAGTTGGCTAAGGCCTGGACATCTAGATCAAGTGGTCTTTGACTGATCGGAATGAATGCGAGACTACCCTTGCTGGCAGACTTTCTACTCAATGCATCGGCCACCACATTGGCCTTACCTGGGTGGTATAGGATAGTAACATCATAGTCCTTCAGCAACTCTAACCATCTCCGCTGTCTTAGATTCAACTCCTTTTGCTTGAACAAGTACTGTAGGCTTTTGTGATCCATGTATACCTCACACGCCACACCATAGAGATAATGTCTCTAGATTTTTAAGGCATGAACCACTGCTGCCAGCTCAAGATAATGAACTGGATAATTCTTCTCATGTATTTTCAACTGTCTCGAAGCATAATTAATAACCTTACCATCCTTCATCTATACCGCTCCAAGCCCCGTACGGGATGCATCACAGTAAACTGTATAAGGCCCTACAACCGTAGGTAGTATCAGCACTGGTGCTGTAGTCAAGGTTGTCTTGAGCTTCTGAAAGCTCACCTCAGACTCATCTGACCACTGGAACTGGGCACCCTTCTGGGTCAACCTGGTCATCGGGGCTGTAATAGAAGAGAACCCCTCTACAAATTGACGGTAGTAACCTACTAACCCCAAGAAACTCCGGATCTCAGTCACTGAAGCTGGTCGAGGCCAATTATGGACTGCCTAAACCTTCTTTGGGTCCACCTGAATACCTTCCACTGATACAATATGACCCAGAAATGCTACCGAGCTCAACCAGAACTCACACTTCGAAAATTTGGCATATAGCTAATTATCCTTCAGAGTCTGAAGAACCACTCTGAGGTGCTGCTCGTGCTCTTCCTGGCTGCGGGAGTATACCAGGATGTCATCTATAAAGACTATCACGAACAGATCTAAATAAGGCCTGAATACCTGATTTATCAACTCCATGAATGCTGTTGGGGCATTGGTCAACCCGAAGGACATGACCAAGAATTCATAATGCCCGTACCTGGTGCGAATGGCTGTCTTAGGAATGTCGGCTGCCCTGATCTTCAGCCGATGGTAGACCGATCTCAAGTCTATTTTTGAGAACACCCTCGCTCCTTGGAACTGGTAAAATAAATCATCAATCCTCGGTAGTGGATACTTGTTATTTATTGTCACTTTGTTTAATTGTTGGTAATCAATACATATCCACATTGAGCCATCCTTCATCTTCACATATAACACGGGTACTCCCTAGGGAGAAACACTGGGCCTAATAAAGCCCTTTTCTAGAACGTCTTGCAACTGATCCTTTAACTCTTTTAACTCCGACGGGGCCATACGATAGGGTGGAATAGAGACGGGCTGAGTGCCCTGTGCCAGATCAATACAGAAATCAATATCCCTGTCGGGTGGCATGCCCGGCAGGTCTGAAGGGAAAACCTCGGGAAACTCCCTGTCATGCCCGGATTTTCCCCCAACATCGGGA
Organism: Nicotiana noctiflora; assembly: GCA_032618575.1. Lineage (NCBI taxonomy): Eukaryota > Viridiplantae > Streptophyta > Magnoliopsida > Solanales > Solanaceae > Nicotiana > Nicotiana noctiflora. The sequence goes on from JASVEL010004899.1 coordinate 76,357, forward strand.
TCATGATGGCGCCTACTCGTGGTAGCTAGGAAAGCCACCGTATTAAACATTTTCCTATTTCTACCAATATTTCATACTCAATTTTATTAACAAGAACCATAACATTAATGGAACAAATGCGGAAGACTTTATCAAATTAGAAATAAGCAGTACCAAGGTAAAACAAATACTGAAATCCTCTGCCCAAGACGTGGAGTCACCAACTCACGAACTACTACTGAATACTACACATAAAGGTCTGAAGAAAAATGACATAAATCTGTTTGTCTCGGAATAAGGAGACTACAGCTAGTAATATAAATAAGAGGAAGAGACACCGGGCCTGCGGACGCCTGCAAGCTACCTCGGTCTCAAAATGCTCAACTCCCACGCAAGGCTCTACTGCTGCTGCTCCTAATCAAAACCTGGACCTGTGCAAAAATGCATAAAAGTGCACTATCAGCACAATCCGACCCCATGTGGTGGTAAGTGCCTGGCCTATCCCGGCGAAGTAGTGACAAGCCTAGGACCAGACACCCACAAAAACCTGTACAGTTCTATATCCATATGTACACCACAATATAACTGAGATATCAAGTAAACAAAAACCAACAAGAAATATCATAAAAGGGAAGCTCATAATTAACAACAATCATTAAATCAACAAAAGAAACCAAAGTATGATGGAAACAATTAATGACATACAAGGAATAACAAATAGTTGCACGGCATCACCCTTCGTGCTTTTACTCTCATCCTCACCAAATAAGCAAATAAAATGCACGGCATCACCCTTCGTGCTTTTACTCTCATCCTCACATCCATGGCACGGCATGATCCTTCGTGCATGGTTCAATAACAAGGCACGACATTACCCTTCGTGCATAATCAATATCACAAGGCACGGCATGATCCTTCGTGCATAATCAATATCAAGGCACGACATTAACCTTTGTGCATTAACAGTAAAACAAGGCACGACATCACCCTTCGTGCATTATCACTCTTCCTCACCCAAATAACAATCACAGTTAAGGGCAGAGAAAGAAAACAATAATCATGAACCATCCCGGCAAGCGACACAATAATCATCACAACAAAGTCCCGGCAAGGGAAAACCAATGTACAATTCCACAATAAGTCCCGACAAGGGAGAACAATGTATAATTCACAACCCGGCAAGGGTTCAACAATTCATCACAGCAAGTATCAACAATGACTCACGGTCATGCTAGATGCCAGTGTATGGATGCTCGTCACCATAGCCCATACACCGCACTCGATCACATAGCACATAACACATAATCCTATTCCCTCAAGCTAGGATAGAACAAACATTTACCTCTAGCCTTGAAGTCCAAATTATTCTTCAATTATAGCTTTTTCCCCGAATTTTTGCTTTCAACTAGCTCGAATCTAATCACAATTGATTCCATTACATTAATAAATACTAAATAACTTGGCTTGAATGCTTAAAAATGGTTTTCTCAAAGTTTACCCCAAAATTTTCCAAAACGCCCCTGGCCCCACGTGTTCGAAACTCGGGGTTCAGACCAAAGTCCGGTTACCCATTCCCCCACGAGTTCAAATATACGATTTGTTTCAAAATCGGACTCAATTCGAGGTCTAATTACCCAATTCATGAAAACCCTAGGTTCTACCCAAAAACATGAATTTCTACCATGAAAACCTTTGATTTCTATTGAAAAACATGTTTAATGTTGTTAGGAATTGAAAGAATTAAGTAAAAAGTGACTTACAATTGCATTGGAGTGAATTTGGCCTTGAGGGTTCGTGTGTAGTGTGTGGGTTTTTGAAAGAATGAGGAATGAGCTGAAAAATTCATTTAAGTATAAAATTGCACAGCTGCGGGTATCGCAATTGCGAACATTTGTTCGCAATTGCGAACACTACAGGTCTGGGGTCTGTGGCTCTCGCATTTGCGAGACAAGCTTCGCATTTGCGAACTTGACTGGGTCGCTGGGGTTTCGCATTTGCGACAATATGTTCGCATTTGCGAACATGGACTGACTTCTGAAGGCCTCGCATTTGCGAGGTTTAGTTCGCATTTGCGAGGTTTAGTTCGCATTTGCGAACCCAGCCTTGACCTGTCACCTTCGCATTTGCGATAAATTCTTTGCATTTGCGAAGACACCAGTTGGGTGAAAAACCAGCTGTGTTATTTTTCAGAAATTGCACCAACGGCCTATCAAATCTTTACCCGAGCCCCCCGGGCTCCAAACCAAACATATACACACAACATCAAATACATATTACAAACTTGCTCGTGCGATCACATCGCCAATATAACATCGTTTTCATCAAATCAAGCCTCAAGTTCATGATTATCATTCTTATAGTTTTCAAAACTTTCAAATTTGGAACTCAAGGTTCAAAACACATCAAACGACATCCAAATGTCACCAAACTTTGCAAAAGGCACATATATAATATTTAAGACTTGTACCGGGCGTCGGAACCAAAATACGAGCCCGATACCAAGGTCATTTAATACATTTTCCTTTAATAATTACAGCAAAAACAATTTCACAGAAAAATCCATAACATAGACTCTAGGCCTCAGAATTCGACTCTGGATGCATGTCCGAGTCCCATATTTCCTACGGACCTCGCGGGACCGTCCGATCTCGGGTCTGGGTCCGTTTACCAAAAATGTTGATCGAAGTCGACCATATCAATATTAATATCATTTTCTTCAAATTTCTCATAGAATTCATATATTCTATCACAAAAATCTTTCCGGATTCATGTCCGGATCATGCACGTAAATTGAGGCAACATAGAATGAGGTTTTCAAGGCCTCGGAAGCACGGAACAAGTGAGGAAAACAGGTGATGACCCTTTGGGTCGTCACACTCCCGTACAATAGGAACTGAATCAATAGAAGGGATTTCCGCGCTGGAATCACGAACATACACCAAATAAGCTAGACACCCCTTCTCGACCATGCGTCGAGCCTTAACATAGGAAATAACAGTGCGAACGGAGTGGCCTGAGGTCCCTCTCCACTCTAGTCGGGGTGATTCTAGCAAGGCCAAGGTCGCTGTCTTGGCATGACAATCTAAGATAGCATGATATCCCTAATATGACATCAAAATCCACCATGTCTAATAGCAACAGATCAACACGGGTCTCAAGACCCCCAAAAATAACTATGCATGAACGATGCATCCGGTCGACTACTATGGAGTCACCCACCAGTGTAGACACATAAACTGGAATATCCAGGACATAGCTAGGCACTGCTAGATACGGTGCAAAGTAGGAAGACACATATGAATATGTAGACCCAGGGTTAAATAATACTGAAGCACCTCTGTCACAAACAAGAATGGTACCTGTAATCACAATATCTGATGCCTCTGCCTCTGGCCTGGCTGGTAAAGCATAAAATCGGGGATCAACACCTCCCCTCTGAGCTACATCTCTGGGGCGGTCATCCACTGGCTGACCTCTGCCTCTGGCTGGCTGGCAGGCTGTGGGTCAGCTGGGACCTGAATCATGGGACGAGGACCCCGCTGCTGAGTGTTGCCCGTCGCTAGAGGGCAAATCCTGACAAGATGACCTGGGCCACAACAACCATAACAACATTTAGGCTGATGGGGCTTCTGGCCTCGACGAGCTGAATGGCCCCCACGAACACTCTGAAGAGGCTGAGTACTAATGGGAGGCTGATCTAAATACTGCTTACGAAACCCACGATCACCTGGTCCACCCTGTGAAGCCTGGAGGGCTGACTGAAAAGGTCTGGAAGACTGGCCCCTATCAAAAGATTCCCTGCCTCCAAAAGAAGAACCACTAAATCTGCCGGAATGACGAGGCCTCTTGTCCGAAGGATAACCACCTCCCCGAGCAAGAGCCATCTCAACTCTACGAGATGCATTAGCTGCCTCCTGGAAAGATATCTCACTCCCAACTCCCATAGCCATCTGCAGTCTAATCGGCTGATTTAGCCCATCTATAAACATGCGGAACCTCTCCCGATCTATGGGAAGTATCACAACCGCATGATGTGCCAGGTTAACAAACCTCGTCTCATACTGTGTGACAGTCATAGTACCCTGCTGGAGGCGCTCAAACTGCCTCCGAAGTGCCTCCCGCTGAGTAACAGGGAGAAACTTCTCCAGAAATAACTCTGCAAACTGGCCCCATGATAAAGCCGGGGACCCTGCTGGTCGAGTCAAACAGTAATCTCTCCACCAAGTCTTGGCGGATCCTGAAAGCCTGAATGTGCAGAAATCAATTCCATTGGATTCCACTATTCCCATAATCTTGCGAATCTCATGGCAACTGAATAAGAAATGATTTTCTAATGTGGCACCGCCGAAAGTAGTGGTAAACAGCTTGGAGAACCGATCAAGTCTCCATAGAGAATTAGAAGTCATGGCCGCTCCATTTCCGGCCTGAGCTGTGGTACCTGACTGAGTGGCCATAGCTAGCTGAACCACTAGTGCCTGAGGCTGGGAAGCTGCTGGCTCCGGAGTACATGCAACAGGAGTCTGGGCCCCTCTTCCAGCCTGAGAAGCGGCTGGTGCAGCTGGTAATAAGCCCGCTTTGGCAACGCTGTCCATAAAATCCGCTATCCTAACCAAAGCCTCTTGAAGATCCGGGGTAAATAAGGCCTCCCCTGGGACCTGAGCTAGGCCCACTAGAGCTGCTGGGACTGGAACCTCCTCACCAATCTCAACATGAGGCTCCACCTATGGAATAGCTGCCTGGGGCTGGGCTATGCCCCTACCACGGCCTCCGATACGGCCTCGGCCTATGCCCCTCACGGGAGCTGCCTGGGGCCCAGGCTGCTGATCAGCGGACGAAGAAGCGTGTGTCCTCACCATCTGCGAAAGGATAGAGTAGAAATTCAATCATTATTTGAGGAACAAATCGCACGACAAGAAGGAACAAATGAGAGACTCTTACCTAACTCAATAGAATATGGAGGACAAGTACAGACGTCTCCGTACCTACCCCTCAAACTCTACTAACTTGTTCGTGAGTGGTGAGACCTATGTAACCTAGAGCTCTGATACCAACTTGTCACGACCCAGATTTTCCCCCGTCATCGGGATCGTGATGGCACCTACTCGTGGTAGCTAGGCAAGCCAATACATTCAACATTATCCTGTTCGTATTATTATTTTTATACTCATACATACTAACAAGAGAAATAAATATTCAATTTAAGAAATGCGAAAGACTTTCTAAATAGAGATAAATAATGCCAAGGTAAAACACTGATGAAATCCTCTACCCAAGACGTGGAGTCACCAACTCACGAACTACTAATGAATACTACACATAATGGTCTGAAAGAAAATGACAAATATCTATCTGTCTCGGAACAATGAGACCACAACAAATAGTATAAGTAAATGGACGAGACGCTGGGCCTGCGGACGCCTGCAAGCTACCTCAGTCTCGGAATGCTCAACTCCCATGAATACTCTACTGCTGCTGCTGCTGCTCCTGCTCAAAACCTGGACCTGTGCAAAAATGCACAGAAATGCAGTATCAGCACAATCCGACCCCATGTGCTGGTAAGTGCCTGGCCTATCCCGGCGAAGTGGTGACAAGCCTAGGACCAGACACCCACGTAAACCTGTGCAGTTCCATATATATGTACACCACAAATAACAAGAAATACCAAGTAATAAATTCAACAAGAAGTATCATAAAAGGGGAAACACAACAGTTAACAACAACTATTAAATCAGTAATGGAAATCAGAGTATAATGGAAACCAAGTAATATCAAATAAGGAATCGCAAATAGTTGCACGGCATCACCCTTTGTGCTTTTACTCTCATCCTCACATCCATGGCACATCATGATCCTTCGTGCATGGTTCAAATAACAACGGCACAGAATGTTCCTTCGTGCATAATCAATATCACAAGGCACGTCATGATCCTTCGTGCGTAATCAATAATAAGGCACGACATTATCTTTCGTGCATAATCAATTATATAAGGCATGGCATGATCCTTCGTGCATAATAAATAAAACAAGGCACGGTGTCACACCTCCCTTTTCACTACCCTTTTTACGATCCCTTTTAAGAAGATACATTGGGTATACCTCAATGTTTAAATACCCGAGAAGGATATAATAACAAAGAGGAAGGAGTTTTTTCCAAACAAAGGACAATCGGTTCAGGATTTCATTTAATTTTCAGAGTCGCCACTTGGGAAGATAATGGTGTCCCAAGTCACCGGTTAATCCCGAATACGAGGAAATTGACTCTGTTATTATAGTCCGCGAAATAGAAACCTGAGTAAGGAATTCTGTTAACCCGGGAGAAGGTGTTAGACACTCCCGGATTCCGTGGTTTCAGCACGGTCGCTCCACCGTCGGTCTCAATTTTATATGACTTGTTATACGTTTTTAACAAATGTATGTGTTTCCAACTTTAATATTTTACGAATTGCGACGTCGCAAAAACGTATTTCGAGTCACACCGCAGCCAGTACGCCTGTGACTTTAATACATTTTGGCTTCGTCGGGATTTATGATTTGAGTTGCACCAAGTACACACTCGTATTAAGGAAGGTATGTTTATTAAATCGTGCCTAATAAGTGTCTAACGGCTTTAAATCTTTTGGGAAAGGTTATGGAATTTACTATTAACCTTCCCGGATCTATTATATATTTTATCAATTACTTAAAAGGGGGCCCCACTGTTTGTACTATTATGTGAGGCTCGTCCCGTGTATCTTTTAAAGTCCATACTTATAGTGTCACAATATTTTCTATCAATGTTTTTTCCCTTAATCGACTATATATATATTTCCAGAAGTGAGTCCAGGCCTTTGTTGTTTCCATTGTTATTGGGCCTGGACTTCTGGATTAGTAATCAACAGGACACAGTGGGCGTCTGGGTCTTAATAACCCAGACTAGATTAAAGTTTGCCTCCAGAGTCCCAATTAGTAATCGAATATACTCCAGGCCTTCGTCGCATATTAGGCCCAAACCAGAGATGAAGCAGTAGTAATAAAAATGAAAATGAAAGCTCATGATAAAGTAGGAACTCAGAATCAAAAGAGAGATGAATTCAAACTATATTTTTTATTTATTAAGAGGTAAATTCTGTACAAGGCTACCATATTGAATCTGAACCATGAGAGTCTAGCATGCAGAAAGCTTAATTAACAAGACTATTTTTACTTTATTCTCAAGGACTAGTTCACGTCATTGGCCTGACTTCTCTATTACACAGGAGACTATGTTTTGAATAGAACTAAACTAAGCGATTTCATCATTTACACCTAGCATTTAATTACTGAAGCTGAATTGACTCACTCGCAGATACGTAATTACATTTCATAAATGAGTCTGGTAGTGTGATATCACGAAAATCAGTATTAACTAAGCTATAATTTTATCTTATTGTTGCTGTTAAGAACCTATGTGGATCTAAACGTCCAAATGACAACTTAAATCGTCTACATAAAACTAACTAAAGTTATTACTGTAAGCTTGTTGTTATCGATTCATGTCAGGATTAATCGATCTTATTCTATGATTTTAACCTATTAAACTAGGTGATTTAACTACTATAACTATACTACTACTGTTTTTACTACTTATTACATTGTTTTTATTTGAGCTTCTACTTATAAATACAATAGTATCCTAATGAATTACAAATCAAAACTAAACTAAACAACTAATTAAGAAAACAAAAAATGCAGAAGACAATAGAGATTTTAAACTCGAAACTTCATTTTCATCACAGCTTCAAAGTTACATAGCTTCGAACAGGGATGTGTACCTGATTCAACAAACAAAACTCGATGAGTTCTAAGGGATATGAAATAGGCACAACAGTTAGACTCAACAAGCAATGCAACAGTGAAGAATTGAATTCCTAAATGAACAGATGATAACACAGCAATCAGCAGTTAGAAAACCCAGCAAAATAAGCAGAAATTCCAAACGACTTCAAATATGAACTTCAGCTAGAGAAACCAGGTAACTATTTGCTATTTTAATGTAGAATGTTTTCTGAAAATTTTTGTTTTCCAAATCCAGCCCTTAAACTAGTCCTAAATGGGGGTATTTATAGGTGTAGAGAGGTGAAATTTTTTGGGGGAAAAGATAGAACATAATTCTATTTCCCTCCCCTCCTATTTTTCCAAATCTTACACTTTGAACCCATTTTTTGTTACAAGATCCCTTCCAGCATGTGCTGGAAGGTTCTATTTGATTCCATTTTAGGGCTTTTACAAGTGTGTCCCTACTTATTAGTGTTTTTTACTGAATTACTTTTTCCTTAAGACCAATATACCCTTAATTCTCTGCAAAATTGCAGAAATCAGGAGCTCAAATGTCTTATGTATCCCTATAGGCTCTATTAAATCTACATTTTTGTCATTTCATGTTCCTTATATTCCCTTAAAGGCATTGGTTAATTACCCGACCTACCTAGGTCAGATTTTCTGAGAATCAGGTCTTATTTAACTAATGGCCAACCTTTGTATTAGTATTTAAGGACATGCCATATCAGACTTAAGACTTATTTTAATTTTAGCCATTTCTCTTTCATTTTCTGTTATTTGAAACTAATTTTCAACTAGCCTACTTATTATTCTGTACTAAACTATTTGAGACTTAGCCAGTCTTAAGATTGGACTTGGCTTTGCAATTGAAGCCCATTACTGAACACAGGCATGGCTGAGACCTTTGCAAGTCTATCCACCTGTGATCATGGGTCGAGCTGGGCTTTGGTAAGTCTAAACTATTAGACTTAAACCAAATTTATTACACATCCGGCCTATTTAAGTTTTAGCCAGTGTGTGAAGCCTATCAGAGTAGGTTAGTTGCAACACTGACCATTCTTAGTTATTTAACTCACTTATAGCCTTTTTTGTGGTTTTTTTCAATTTTAACCTGTTCAAAGACACTTAACACATACTTTTCAATTTTAACCATTTACAAGTTTAACACTATTGCAGCTATAACCAATCCACCTAAGCATGATAGGCATTAACAATATTCAACTCAACACAAGGTTGTTGCAAACATAGCCAATTTCATAAATATTGCACACATAGCCAATAAAATCAGAATCATTCGTCAATCAATTAAAACTCAGAGAAAAGGGTTGAATATTGTTGAATTTCAATCAATAGACTTATAATTCAGATTTCACAACACAGTGTCAATTAGTCATGAAACAGGCATATTCCAGACTTCCTTATGCTTAATGAACCACTAAAAACCCCAAGTCATACTTAAGATGTTCTCGGCTAAACACATTCAGGTAAAACTCATAAAGCAATTTCAAAAAAAAACATGGTTTGCAAAGATCAAAGATATGCATGAAGAGATGTTAATCAGAGAATAACCAAGCTTAAGCAAAGTAGACATAACAGTAATCCTTAAGCAGAGTAGACATGGAGAAATAGAACAATCCTTAAAGGCAAAAATCCCCAATTTAAACATACGAGTCATATAAATGAAAGATATGAAATAAAGACAGGAAAAAGCAGAACAAACAAACAGGATTTCTCAAAGACAAGCCCTAATCTAAACATGCAGTCTAATATACTAAGAGAAAACATATGAATATAGATAAGATAAAGAAGAATAGATCTTAAAAGAAAACCAGAATAAACAAACAAAATTTCTCGAAACAAAACCCTAATCTAAGCATGCAGTCTAATATACTAAGAGAAAACATGCTGAAACACATAGAAATAAACAAGATAACAAAACACTAAAGAGAGCAAACAAGAAAGGAAGAGAACTTAGCTTGCAAGAACTGTCTCCTGAGCTTTTCCCATTTTCCTTTTCCTTTTTTTTTTTGAGTTTTCTCTTTTCTTTTCCTTTATTTTCTTTTTTCTGGTTTTCTTTTCAGGCTTCAAGATGAAGTAATTTTATTATTTTAGTGGTGGGAATAGGTTTGGGGTTTCAAGAAAGAAGGGTTTGTTCAAGGTTAGTTTTCTAGGTCGGCCGGAGTTAGGGTTCCGGCGACCTATTTTGGGATATTCGACATTTTGGGGAACATTCGAGGGAAACCGGGTATGGGGGGTGATAGATATGGTTATGAGGATGCTTTGGTGTTAATTTGGAAGGGGTTTGCATGGTTTTGGTCATCGGCGGTGAACTCCGATGACCGGAGTTTCAAGAAGATGAAAGGCTTTTAGGGTTTCATGGAGTTTTGGTAGGGTTTTGAGATGAAGAAGAAGAGAAGAGAAGAGAAGAGAGGAGAAGAGGGCTAAGATCTTGGCCGGAGACTGCCATGGAGATGACAGTCTCCATGGCCGGCCGACTTTGAGAGAGATGAAGAAGAAGAAGAAGAAGAAGGAAAGGGGGCGGCTAGGGTTAGAATATGAGGCGAATGGCCGGTCTCTAAGAGACCAAGGCCTTATATACTCGGG